>WYDI02001402.1:0-138921 GCA_009867235.2 Psittacus erithacus
CCCCTACCCCCCCTCGCTTCCGTACAACATGGTGGCGCCTACACACCCGTGTGCTACAGTGCGCATGCGCCACTATTTGTTCCGGGTTTCAGAGCGCCACTATTTCACTGTTGACCCGCGCGCGTCGGCTTCCTCTTCCGGGTCCGGCGGCACCAGGTGTGGCGGGGTGTACCCGAGGTCTCTGGGTCCTCATCCATCCCCATCTGCGACTCGGCGGGCGGTGAGGGGTGGTCAGAGGCCCCGGGGGTTGTGGCGAGGGGCCGACGGCACTGCGGTCTTCGTTTGGGCCGGCGGCGGGGACAGAGCTGTACGGCAGGGAGGCCGGGCCTCCGCTGAGGGGCTCCTGAGAGGAGCCCGCGTCTCCCGGGCCGCAGCGAGCCGGTGGCTGAGGCTGCGGCTCTGAGCCCCGTCTCCCACCAGCCCGGTGCCCAAAGAGTGCCAGGCTCGGTAGCGGGGGTTGAGCTGAGGGGCTGTTAGAGCTGCCAGGGCCTTGTTTCTTTATGCTGCTGTAGGAGCGGGGTTCTACGGCTTTCGTTGTCCTCGTCGCGTTGTGCTTTTCCCGGAGAAGTTTCCGGTCTGGGTCTGGAGTGTGGTTAATACAGCTTGTTGTCAGATGGGGTAGGAAAAGTTAGTGTTTGTTTCAGCTCAGCTTTTAGTCATGCCAGCGGAGCTTGTGTTGATTAGATAATACACAGCTGCTAAAGGTTTAAGCAGTTTTTTAGGGGAGCGTGACATCATTCAGGCAAGATCAGGATGTTGAACTGCTTTCAGATTAGTTCACATGAATCTTTGTCGCAAATCATGTTCTGTCTGCCATCGCATTTTGTTGTTTTTTAATGTAGTTTTGTCATCTGTCATTGAAGAGGAAATGCCATAATTCTTTTAATGCAGAATCAGCAACTGCTAGTTTGGATCTTGCCCAGTGCTTCAGTGCAGGTGATGCTGTGATATGTGAACTTCCATGTGGATGTTGAGCCTTTAAAGTAGTACTGCTTTATTTTTAACTAATACAGGTGTCAAAAATGGTTCAGCGCCTGACTTACCGCCGTAGGTTGTCCTACAACACAGCTTCCAACAAGACCAGACTGTAAGTGAGACATGGTTTTGATGAAAAACTAACCTACATTTTGAGAAAGCTGAGTTTTAAGTTTTGATTGTTATGTTAACTGAGTATTTTTCTGCCATATTTAGGTCCCGAACACCTGGGAACAGGATTGTTTACCTTTACACCAAGAAAGTGGGGAAGGCTCCCAAGTCAGCATGTGGTATCTGCCCAGGAAGACTTCGTGGTGTAAGTCTTTGCCTTGCTGACGTATTTTAATGCATTTTTTTTCCGTACAAAGAGCCTTTGTATGTAATATAGTATGTCTGTTTGTTGATTAATTGTTGTTGAAAAAACTTTCTTAAAATATTTTTATCCAAAGGTTGTAAAACTTAACTGGTAAAATAGGCTTTGAAAGCTAAAAGAGTAAGTGCCTTTTTAAGTTCTTTCACAGAAATCACTTTTGCTTGTGGTTCTCATTGCTGTTATGTCTGAACTCTCTTGTTTTTATAAGACATAACTGGGTGAAAATTTCTTTGAGGTGATTCTGTAGTAGGTTTAGAAGTCTTTAGGTTGGACTTGTGAGGTGGGCTTTCAGCTTTAGGAAAAAGGAATGAATGTTTTTAAAATTATGTCTCTCCAAACTGTTTTCTTGGTGTAACGCTGTTGCTCTTAACAGTGGTGGGAATGTTGAGTAATGTCAATCTTTGAGCAGTTCCTACCCTTGGGAAAAGAATCTTTTTTTTTTTTTTTAATAGTTTTTTTAATGAGTCTATGAATGAAATCCTGTGGTAAAATGAAAAGATCAGTTTAGGAATACCAGAGATGGCACATATTACAAGCTGAAATTTCAGTCACTTTTTTGCATCTTGAGTAGTCAACTTCAGATGTTGCTGCTATTTTAAATTATTAGAGTGAATTTTCTTGATATGGCTGTTACCCAAAAGTACTCTCTTATGATACTCTTCTCATTTTTGATTTCTGTAGGTTCGTGCTGTGCGTCCTAAAGTTCTTATGAGGCTGTCAAAAACGAAGAAGCACGTTAGCAGGGCCTATGGTGGTTCCATGTGTGCCAAGTGCGTCCGTGACAGGTAAGCTTATGGAAAGGCAGCTTTATTCTTGTACTTTGCATGACATTTTACATCTTATGTGTTTTCTTAATGTGGACCAAAACTTTGAAAACACTTGTCTGGCTTTGGTATAGTAAAATGAGAGAGCAAAGCATGGGGCAGGTTAGTAGTGATGTGTGCGATTTTGTCCCTCTGATTTGAGCTAATTCCTGCATGTGGAGCTTCTCTGTAGTGAGTTTGTTATTCATTATATTTTACTGCACTGTTGCTTTGGTGGTAAACAGCCTGCTTATCTTGGATTTTTAAATTTTATATTGAGCCCGCATAGTAAAGATTTTTCTCTTCTGTTGGCCTGTTCTTCTGTATTCTGCAAAGATACTAGTGTAAGATCAGTTAGGCTTCTGGCTTCTCTATGGAGTGTGGGATTCAGAGCTATTGATTAGTTGCATATAAGCATCTTTGTGGTTAAGCTTTAAGATGGACTTTGCTTAATGTCACTGAATTCAGTTTTATTATGTAACAACTGTACATCCTCTACTTACTTGGCAAGTTTGAGGAAAAACATGTATTACAGAGAATGACACTTCTGAAAATGGTAAAGCAGATCTCTGGAGTCAGCAATCTGATGCCCGTTCTTTCATCTGTAGTACATATCTTGCCAGCACTCTTTTTTCTTGTGTGAGTTCTAAGTTGAATCATGTTAAATGCCACTGGAGACTGGTTGTTACAGCTGCAGATCTGTAGTGTAACTTCTCTGTGTTAGAAGACAGTCTTCTTTCTGCATGTTTTCCCAAACACTTTATGAGCTTGGTAGGTGCTTTTTAGTATGTGAGTACGCTTTATTCTTATTCTGCCTAAATTGCACTCTATTCTGCATCTGTTTAGGCATCTTTGGTAGGTTTTATGTGCTGCAAAAGTAGCCATATATACCAAATGCACATGGAACGGCATTGAAATGGTGTGTTTGTGCTTTTAACTCAAAGCTATCGAGTGGGCTGTTGATGTGTAAGTGCTGTTGCCTCTTTCTGCATGGTGGCCTTATGTGTCTTTCAGAGACAACTGTCTCAGGCATGGCTTGCCCTGCCAGAGTTCTCCCTGTTTATGTGCATGGGAGCTTTAATCCTGAGAGTGGAACTGTTCTTGTTTTGGTAAATGGACTCACATAAAGTTTTCTGTAGTTCTGAGAAAGAGAGCTGACTGTGACTGGTCACACCAGTTCTGACTTTAAGAATGTTCTGACTTTAAGAATGTCTAAATTTGTGAGTGAGGAGTTTTGATTTTGCCTTTAAAGTGAGTGGAGGTGGGAGTATTTCCAGTGTTCAGCCATCAGGTATTACCTTGGTTGCCTACAAGGCACTCACCATAAGTCTGCAGGTGCACTAGGCCTTCCTCTCCAGATTGCTACATTCATGCACTCGTTCACTGTCCCTGTCTCTTGATGCTGACAAAGCACATTGATGGTTTTGCTTTTCATGTACTTTTGGAACACCACATGTGTAATTAATGTTGGAGACAGCAAAACTAATTATAACTTTGTTTTTTGTGTTTTCACTTAAGTAGATACATGTCCTAAAGTTTTGTTGTTTTTTCTTTTCTCCTTTCCAGAATCAAAAGAGCGTTTCTTATTGAGGAGCAGAAGATCGTTGTGAAAGTGTTGAAGGCACAGGCACAGAGCCAGAAGTCAAAGTGAATCTATTTGCAGTTTCAGCCCAATAAATGAAAGCCCCACTTTTCTTGTGTCCAGTCATTCCATGTGCTAGACAAAATTGGTAGGAGCTGCCTCTCACAGATTGTATGATGCAGAGCCTGGGATTTGGTGCAACAAATCCCGTAAGTCAGGATTCTGTGCTGCATGCAGACTGGGAGATCAAGGAGGTAAAAGGAGTTCTGGTTAAAAAGGACTCTCAGCTCTGTCTCACAATCCTGTAGAGACTGGAGTAACTTTGAGCTATGCAGTTGTATGAAGTCATCAGATGACTTCACTCAGAAGAGAGTAATCTGCAAAAGAAAAGCAAACAAAAGAAGACTTAAAAGTAAGGTCTGAGAGAGCCTAGTATAGGTGTAAGGTAGTTACTTTTTTTTAGAAGCATGCACTAGTTAGTTACTCGAGTCTGAGGGTGGGAGGAATAGCTTGCTTGTCTTCTCAAAGCCAGTTCTGTATGCACCAGGCAGCTGTACCCTGCTGCATCTGGGTCTCCTGAAAGAAAGCTGTGCCTGTTGTATTTATTCTCTTTGTTTGTTAGGTGCTTCCTGGGTCAGCAGTTGGATGTATGATTCAAGAAGAGCTCCAGAGCGCAGCTAGGACAGACTGTCATTGGCTTCATTCTGTTCTGTAGGAAGAGCTGTAAATGTGCCTTTAATGCTACCCAGGAGTGCTTTAACACACTTTGGATTATTCTTGCACTAGCTGCAGGTGCAGTGGTATTCTTCCCCCCAGCTCTGAATTTTGGAAGTAGTCTTGGTGTCTGGTAAGAAGTGGGTATCTATTTTTACTAGTACCTGTTTTTTCAAAAAGTAGCTTTCAGCTCCACCACTGCAATAAGGAAGGAGGAGAAGTAATTACTGAGCACACAGACTTACTGGGAGCAGTGAGGATGCCGTTTGGAAAGGTTTTGAGGATCACTTGTGGATCTGCTCAGGCTGTGGTTCCTAGGAATGTGTGCACATTACTCCTCTGGACTGTGCTGTCTCCGCACCATGCCTAGCCCTGAAACTTGTCAGTATTTACAGTCAGCCAGGAAACAGATCACAGGAAAAGGTCTGCCCTTTGGTGGCAGCAAGCTGGTACTCAGGTCACCTGCCTGCAAACTCAAAGCTGTGGTATTGGTGTCCCCTGGGTTCAATGGCTGATGTCCAGGATAACTGGCTTAATGCTGTCATGGTGAAAGGAGCTGTACCTCCCCAAGAATGGATTCACAGTCCCAAGGCATTAAAATAATTCTGTCAGTATTCTCAAAATGGATAAAAGTTGCCCCTAACTCATGTAGCTTTAAGTATGAAATGTTTCTTTCTCCTCAGCTTGGGTTATGCCCAAGGCTGTAGCTGATTAAAAGAGGTTTTAAGATTTAACGTTAGTACCGTGACTTTTTTAGGTGTCTTTAGTTAGTTTACAAGGTTAGAATTTTATTATTTGCTGCCTTACTCTGCCAGTACAAAAGTCGATACTTTGGTGTGCTGGGAAAATGTTTTTAAAGCAGAAGTAGCAAGTAGGGCAGGCATAACTAATCTGCCCCAGAAGTGCTCCTGTTTACACAAAAAGCTGGGAGATAAGAGTTTTCCTTGGGGCTTTTGGAAAAGAGGCACAGTGGAGGGAGAATACTTTTTGAATAAATGGGGGAAGTGTCATAAACATCTGTTCACAGGATAACGATGCTGAGGGGGAGATTCTTCTGAAGAGGAGGGCTCAGACTGGAAATGATCCATTAAAACTGTTGTGGTTTAAGCCCAGCCAGCAAGTCAGAACACTCCTGTAAGTCCCCTTACAGGAGTAAGACGGTCAGGGTACAGGCAGGTACCCCGATTGCTCACGGCAGCTGCTGGGCTGGTTTAATGCACTTTATCCCCCTTTTTGCCATAGTGCCAGTGTGTGGTGGCTACGCTTTGCCCCGGCCAGGAGAGGATGGGTGTCCTGGGTTCAGCAGCAGCAGTCATTTTTCTCCTTCTTAGTAGCTGGTGCAGTGCTGTGTTTTTGACTTTCAGCCTGGGAACAGCGCTGATAACACCGATGTTTTTAGCTGCTGCTCAGTAATGTTTACTCTGACCAAGGACTTTCTGAGTCTCATGGTCTGCCAGGGAGGAGGGAAAGCCAGGAGAAAGCAGAGACAGGACACCTGACTCAAACTAACCAAAGAGGTATTCTACACTGCAGCATGTCATGCCTGCTATATAAACTGGGGGCACTTACCTGGAAGGGCTTGATCACTGCTTGGTTGGGCTGGGTATCGGTTGGCAGGTGGTGAGCGGTTGTATTCTCTTCCCTTGTTATTTCCCTTATCATTATTGGTGATAGCAGCAGTGGTTTGTGTTATACCGTAGTTACTGGACTGTTCTTATCTCAACCCATGGGAGTTACATTCTTTCGATTCTCCTCCCCATCCCTCTGGGGGGGGTGGGGAAGTGAGCTAGCTGCTGCGTGGTTGTGAGTTGCTGGCTGGGCTTAAACCATGACAATGGGGCCAAGGGGTACCAGGGTACCGCGGCCCCGCGCCCCTGCAAACACATGGACGCAGGTGAGCCGCGCTCCCGGTCTTTCACTTTCCCTCCGACCTGCGTCTCCCCAGCCCGGCTGTGCAAGCTGATGAGCGGGACCTGGCTTTTACTCCCCCTTGCCAGGAAAACTGCCGCGACGCTCAGGGATGCTTCGCCCACAGAGCGCTTCCGGCCCTTGAAGGCGGCTGCGGGGCTGGTATTTCACCTGCCCACAGAAGTGCTCCATAGTGGGGCCGGCGGCGACCGCCTGTGCGCGCTCCACCTGCTCGGCGCGACGGCACCCGGCTGCGGCGGACACGCGGCTGGCTCTGGCCCCGGTCCCGCCCCAAGCGCAGCGCCGTTACCCAGCACCGACACGTCAGGGCCTCTGGGTCCTAGCAGGTGAGTAAGACGTGGTAGATCCTCCCGTAAGTGGTCGGCGTTTCTAGGTGTTTTTGAGCAAAAAAAAAAAAAATGTCTTTATGTCTGACATTCCATTCCGGGGGTAGATTTTGGTGTTTCTCTTAGACTGGCTTTTTAAAAATTTGTTAATTTATCCCTGTCAGGACGCAGCAGACGATTTCCGTTTCCGCCTTCGTGTCCGCTGGTGGAGGGCGGCCGCGGAGGACGAGTGGGGCTGGGAGTCGCGGGGTCGCGGCTGTCCGCGGAGCCGCTCCGCCGCCATGGAGACGTTGTTCCGCCTGCCCTTCGCCGTACTCGAGTGCCCCAACATCAAGCTGAAGCGGCCGAGCTGGGTGCACATGCCCTCGGCTATGACCGTTTACGCATTGGTGGTGGTGTCCTACTTTCTCATCACCGGAGGTGAGGCCGGGGCCGGTGGGGCGGGAGGTGCGGTGCGGAGCGGGCTGCTGGCTCCTGCCCCGGGCCGCAGAGTTCCCCCTTGCCCGGCTCCAGGTCGATCGTAAAAGAGGAACTTGGTCCAAGCCCGAGCATCCCTGCGGGGTCGTGCTCGCTGTTCGCGAGTCAAGTGCCTCTTGCTTTTCTCCCCCCAGGGATTATCTATGATGTGATTGTGGAACCTCCCAGCGTGGGGTCGATGACAGATGAACACGGGCACCAGAGGCCGGTGGCCTTCTTGGCCTATAGGTAAGAGGGTAGGAGCAGGGCTCTGCCTCAGCAGGAGAGGTGCTGTAAAGGCCTAAGTACAAGGGAATAAACCTATCTTGCAGAGCTCTGCATCCACGGGTTGTTTTTTTTTTGACCTCTCTGTGAGGCAGGATCTGTTTTGTATCAGTCCCTAGTTTGCAAATATTACAAGAAAACCATTGACATCAGTGGAAATACAAAATCTCAGCCCTTCTAAAACATCTACAAATGAAAAGTCTGTACTTCTGTCTGTACTTATTTTTCTTCCAAACCCTTGCTTTTAAAGTTGAGTTTCATAGTGGATGAGGATATGTTTGATCATATTTCATAACAGCTTACATAATGTTCATTTAATTTCAGGTTCTGGCCTTTTAAATTCTAGTGTAATTGAAACTTTTGTGCCTAAGGGTGGGGAACATAGTTACAAATGCCTAACAAGTGTTGTCTTTGAGCCTTTTACTTCTATTACAGCAAATATAGTAGCCAGTTGGTCTGAAAAGGTTTAAATCTACATTTGTAACAGTGTTTTGAATGTGTATGGGAACAAGTAATGCTTTTTGTTAAATACAAAAATATGTTCTTTGAATCTGTGAGGTCTGTGAGGTCTTTGAATCTGTGAGGTCTCGTGTACAGATTCTGATTCGAACTAGATGTAGCGTATGTCTCAGACTGACTTGGTTTGTCGCAGTGTGGATGAATTGGGCTACTGCAGTGAGTTGATAGCACTTCAGTACAAGTCAGTGGAAACAACATGAAGATGTGATTGTTTTCAGAGTATGAGATGATAATGATATACAATAATAATTTATTAGCATCCACAGAAGCTTCATCCAAACCAACTTAATGGGGTTGTTAGTATTGCTAATTACAAGGATAGGAAAAGGGTCCAGTGACTGTGGGAAGCTGGAGACTTGTGATCCAGGTGCAATATTCGTTCTGCATCTCTGCTTCCCTTCTCTTCATCTGAGCTTTTGAAGCAGGAAATCTGGTCTTGTGGATTGATAGAGAGCTGGGGCTCTTTCAGGCTGGGTCTCCACAATCTATGTGTATACTTAGTGAGCAGGTAGCAAAAATGACTGCAGGCAGGAACTGCTTTTGCTGTGTGTTGGAGCCAGTAGATGTGCTTCATATGCTAATATAGTGCTTTGAGTGGGATTTGTACTGGGATGAGGATTCAGGCTCTGCTGCCTAAACACTGGGATGGAAATAACACTTGGAAAGCTCAGTGGCCCAGGGGTTGCGGTTTTGTGCCTTGAGACCGTGAAACCAGGTTCTACCTTAGATTAGGTATTTCTGGAAACTGATGAGCTTGTGTGGTAGCCATTAGCATACACTATTATGTATAAAACCACTAGCATGCTTGGCTGGTCACCTTGCAGACCATCAATCCTGGAGATAAATTGCATGTCAAAGCCTTCATGTAATTGCATGTCAGTTTCCATGCCTACTTTTTGTTAGAAAGTCAGCCATCAAACTTAATCATCGTGTGTATTTGTACAGCTAAAGTCAGTTGAGTAGATGGGGTTTGGAACTAATCTTTTTTTTTTCTGTTTTCTGACTCCTCTTCCTGTGCCCTCCTGCCCCTCCCCCCATCCTTTATTTTTATTTTTTTTTTTTTTAGAGTAAATGGACAATATATTATGGAAGGGCTTGCATCCAGCTTCCTCTTCACAATGGGTGGCATAGGATTCATCATTCTGGATCGATCCAATGCACCAAATATACCCAAGCTGAATAGGTTTCTTTTGCTCTTTATCGGATTTGTCAGCGTGCTCTTGAGCTTCTTCATGGCCAGAGTTTTCATGAGGATGAAATTACCGTAAGTGATTTAATAGTCTTTCAGCTTTTCTTCTTTGTGTGCCTATGTTAAATTTAAGGGTAAGAGAAAATAAACTGAGGAATGCTAAAGATCTGCAGGTTGGCTATAAGTTGCTTTTTTCAATGCTTTTTTGGAATAATCTACCTTGAGTGCTTTTTGGAGCTGGCTACTGTATGATTGTGCTGTGGTTTAATAAAGGTGACAGTTCCTGGTATGTCAGAAGAGTCTGACTTACAGTGAATTTTAGAGTAGATCAGGTATGTACTGGTCTGGTAAAAGTAATGACAAGGTAGGGCTTTGAGGAAAAAGCAAGTGTCGAAGAACTTGAAGGAAGGCAAATGAGTTCCTTGTAGTAATAGTGTACATGAAGGATCATAACTAGAAGAACTGATGGCAGCAGTAATGAGTATTCAGAGTCATCCGAAGCAGTCTTATAGTAAAGGTGATGTGTCAGGTTTTTTAGTTGCTGGAAGACTGAATGTAACATTGAAGCATACAATGTATGTGGCATTTTAGTACATCTGTATTCACATATCAAAAAGGAAAGATCTGGAGCTTTCAGGCATTGCAAAATCCAAATGCAGGATTTTCAGTTTGCCCTTACCACCCTGTTTATTCCTCAGTCCATCTATTTTGTGTAAGAATAGCTGAAACCTGATTAACTGGTAGTTAATTTTTGGACTAGCTCCCTAGCTTAAAAATTACAGTAATTTCCATTTCTTAAATATAATTTTTTTTAACCTTTGGAGTGTAGTTAAAAATTTTGTTTTGGAGCACAGAAGTGATGGGTTCTCTAGTGGCAGGTTGCTGGATAGGGTCCTGCTCTGTACTTTCTTGTTTTGTTGATCCTATGTATTTTCCTGTCGCATTGAGTACACGTGTCTTAACAGTTCTCTTTCTTAAACTCATTAAAGAAACAGGGCTTCAGAGAAATGGAAGAGAAAGAGAGACCAGAGTTGTCCTGAATGTCAGAAAATGTTGGGTTATACTGAATACCTGAATGTTGGTAGTTTGTGTAGTGGGTGCAAATAAAGAATCTTTCATAGGGTGTAATCTGTGCTTCAAAAATTCCCATTATCAAAGCTGGTTTGAGAACAGGCTAATCTGTTTTCAGTGATCGTTGAAGAAAATCACCTGAAGAAGCAGCATGTAGTTAAGCTGGCTAGTTTGTACTTTGGATGGGACTTACTATTTCAAATAGCATTGATCAGCAGAGTTTTTGGCAGTCTGAAGTTTTTGTTTGCTCAGTTTTTGAGGAGTGCTGCTTGTGCTTGCTAACTTTGTTTCTAACTTTTTTTTCTATAGGGGCTACTTGATGGGTTAGTACTTCTTGTGGTGCATGAAAGTTTGAGCTGAATTTACTCCTCTTCAGGAAGTGTTTAAGAAGTACCAAAAAACAAATTCCACAGGCACCATCAACAGGAAAGAGACCTGGCCACGAGGAACAACTAGGAAAAGAGTGCTTTCTCTGCAAATAAACTCTCACTACCAATGGCTGATTTGTAGCTTTGAAGCAATGTATTACCATTCTGTTTCAGAGCTTTTGAAAAGAGCAAGTTGCCTAGCTGGGTTTTTCTTTTATATCCCAACTCAGTATGAAATAGAGAACCTGTCTCTAGCTCTGCTTGAAATGAATGTTAGCCATTGGCTTGACAGTTCTTTGTTGCAGGTCTGTCTCCTTTTCACTGTGTGAGACATTTGTATGTGTGAATTGGAGAAGAAACACCAGAAACATTTCTTTCCAAGTTATAATTAGAAAATTAGTGACTTTGGGTGCTTTACAGTCAAAATACAATGTGTCTGAAATGATATAGAAGGCACCTTTTGCCTTGATATTAATGGCACTATGTGAGCAAATCCAGACATGCACTGGGAAAAGCAAACTGTATGAATGTGCATTTCTTTTTGAAAAAGTGTATGAAAGGAGCCAAATAAAACTTATTTTCTACAAAATTATTCAATGCAATTTCTGAAGGGTTTCTTTTTGTGTGCTTGACCAGGCTTGAGATGCTGTGGCATATAGCTTCAGCTTTATTTTTCACTATTTGATAATGTTTTGGGTTTTTTTCAATATCAGGGACAAGAAACCTCATATTTTCAATGAACTTGTACTGTATCCAAATGGCATACTGTTATCGTAGCCAAGGAAACTTCTGAAGCTGCTGGTTTTTTGTATGAGAGGCAAGGCTCTGACTTCTTTTGTCTTGATTTTAAAAGACCGAATGTTACTATCCCATTTCACTGAAGTACTGCATTTTGGGGAAGGAAATACATCTCTAAATCTCCATAAATGTCTTTTTTGCAAGCAATATGTGTTTAAAGCACTGTTTTCATTTGTATAATAGTTGTCAGTGAGAAATATTCCCGTAGTTGTGAAGTGAGTATTACTGTTCATTACTGTTAAACAAATTTCTGAGCTATTTGTTAATCATCTGCCCTCAGGATATGTCACTTCCATTCCCTCATTTTTACGTACAGTGTGACTTCGTTTGCTCATCTTGGATGTTTGTCATTAAGATTAAAGGTAGCTTAACCTGTTTTATAAGGCTCATAACTCTGAAGTTTCCAGTCGTTTCCAAGCAGTTACCGTCAAAGCAGTCACTGCTTTCAGTGAGACATCTGTTTATTTTCAAGGGGGAGGACTGGTATTATGTAAGTAAATAACTGGTTATGTAAGTCAACTTTTAAATACACCTGAGAGTGAAGTCAAACCAGAAAGTCACTTCACTGAGTTATAATCAAGATTCTTCAGGCTCAGTACTTGTTAAACTGCAGTTCAGCATCAGGCTTCATGTTTGCAGCTGATTCTAAATAACCTGATTCTAAATATTTATGCTAAATAAGCATAAATAAAAACAGTGGTTTTAAGGCCATAGTTGAGTGTCTGTGATCTATGAAATGAATTTGATTATAATTGCATGCTAGGTGACATAACTTGGAACAAATAAAGCAGATTTATAATTGCCAGGTAGAAGAGAGTTTTGGGAGAGTAAAACTCAGGTGATGATTCTGTCTGCAGCAAACAAGGTTGAGTGGTCCCACATGTTTCTTCGGTCACAGGCTATGAACTGAATCTGGTATGATCCTCTGCCAAAGCATGATGCACAAAGAGAACTGGGAAAACAAATGCAGAGCAGAAGACAGACCACCCAGAGATTAGGTGCATGCTGGGTATCAAGATGTAAGAATGCACAACTGGAGATTGTTTCATTTTGGATTTGGGTTGGACGTTTCTTTGTTACCCAAGAGAAGATTCTTCCTGAGCGCTGTCAAATAAGCTGCAGAGGTACTGTTGTGCATTATAGGAATCCCATCTCCAGTTAAAGAAAGGCTGGTATTTTCTGTAAACATCTGTTACTCTTTATAGGTAATAGGAGGTGGCCTCTGCTGTAGGAGTTTAGGAATATTTCAGTGAATGAAAGAAAAGTTCCTGTAACTAGTGACAATGTCCATCTGCGTTTTGGTGCTTGTATCTTCCCGGGTGAACTGAACTAGGTTGTGTGGTGGGAAATTAAAACCACCAAGATTGAAACACTGTGATAAAGGTAAAGCAGAGTTTATAAGAGCACACCTTTTCACGATTAAAAACAGAAGTTTGACCTACTTCCAAATGCAACGAAAAGCATCAAGCTGAAGTGTGGAGGTCTTGATTTTCTGGCTGTCTTGCTAGAGAAAATACTGAATCTGTTGCTTCTCTGTAGGTTTCAGTATAATCTGAGTGATGATGCCTAGTCACTATAGTCAAGAAGAGATACGTAACCAGTGCAGCTTTTGAAAATAATATATACATATATGAATCCTTAATGATCTAAGTAAGCTTATACTTACATGAGTTAAACTGAAAAATTACCTCTAGGTAAAAAATCCAGACATTCTGGTTTCCTTTTTTTTCCCCCAGTACTTTTTCCAGACTTCTGCCAATTGTGGAACACTGACATAGAATCATAGAATCATTTAGGTGAGAAAAGACCTTTAAGATCATTGAATCCAACTGTAAACTTACTACTGCCAAGTTCACCATTAAAGTGTGTTGGCACACACGGACAGCCTGCTCTTGCACCTTGAAGATTTCCTTCAAGGAATATACAGCCTTCTGGGACCTCTTTGCCTCCCAAGGGACTCTGCCAACCAGCCTCCTAAACCAGACAAAATACCCTCCAGAAGCCCAAGGTGCCAGTTCTGCTGACTATCCTGACGTCGCTGAGAATTGAGATATGTCTGGAATATCTGTGCCATTGAAACAATTTTTGGAAGCAGGAGGATATTTCAGCCATTTTGAGTAGATACAGATAAATACTTGTGCAGGTAAAGATAAGTGTGGTGGTGTACGTCCAAATACCAACTTTTTAAAAGATGTGCAAAACCTGTAATATTTTTTGCAGGTAGATCTATTTACTGGTATGAAGTAGTCCACACTGATGCCTGAAATAAAACTGACACCTTTCTTATATATTCTCTAGATAAGAATTTCTTACATATTCTTTATATAAGAATATTCTAAATATATTGTGTTTAATGGAATTTTGGTCAGGAGTCTGAAAGTGCTTCAGTTAACTACTTATAAAGCTGGATGCTTATTCACAAAACACTGCTTATTATGGTTGCTATAGTCTACTGTGTATTTTATATGTCTAAATATCTGTTCTTAATATATGAATTAAGAAGCATTAGATATTGGACACCTTAAAAGTCAGTCTTAGAAACTGAGGCGATCCTGAATTTCTTCTGTTGCTCCCAGTACAGGGAGCCAATGCGGGTTTGGAGAAGACAGAAATTCTCATTTATTTCCCTGACATGCATGGAAATGCTGATACAATGGAAACTTCTTGCAGCATAGCAATGTCTATGAGAATGTAATTGGTATTGCACGTTTGTGAATGTGATGACTTTATTTTTACTTCAGTTTTCTTCACACAAGGGTTGGAGCTCTGCCTATTTTTAGAATTTCTAATTTTCTCTTCTCAACTTTGCATTTACTTTAGAATATTCTTCTTCCAGAACATGGTTAACCTGGTTGAAGCCATTACAAGAGCAGAATTGAAGCAATTGTAAGAATCTCAGGAGAACATTCTGTAATGCTCTGCAGTCGCCTTGAGGCCTTTCAGCTATAGTGATGATTGGAGAAATCTGCTTTTCAGTGGCAGCAAAAAATACAACTAGTGTATCAAACTGTTCTTAAAAGGTAGTGTTTCATGGGAAGCAGCTACTAGGAATATGAGAGTTTCTAGGTGATTTGATTTCTTTGGTAAGAAATAATATCCTTTTTGTTTGATATGGAAACCCGTCAGCTAAGAACTAGACTGAGACCATGGGCTCATTTTAGAACAACAGCTGTGGCACTATAATGGGAGTCAAGCATGTCTGACTTGCACCGCGTTTTAATTGGTGATAAAGATGTGAAGCTCTTCATTCTGATACCTAGTATCTTGAATCTGCTGAGTTCCTGTTTAATGATACCAGTTTAGTTACTAATGTTCTTTGAGTATAAGATGGAGTTTCACTTCATCATGTAACTAACCCGTATGGGTTCTATAAATGTCAAAGCTCTTAGAGTGTTCTACTGCAGGCTGCAAGAAATAGTATTTAGCTGTGAGTAAATCAGATCAATATGGTATCATCTGCTGCCTTATGCATACAAAAGACTGACATTTGTAATTTCATTCTTTCTTTTGCATCAGTTTTCACTACAAAGATCAATGTTGAGGTGGGGACTGATATCCCTTTGTTGCTGTTGGGAATTTTACACTCTTAGCTGGAAACAGGAAAAAAAGAAAAAAATTGGAAAAGACTCAGACTGGTTGTGTTATTCTGGGGGAAACCATGAAAGTTAAACATTTTCTATGTTCCTAAGAACAGGCTGAAACAATTTCAAACTTTTAGCTATTCCTGACAGCTCCTGGATGATAGGTAATATGTTCGCTATAGTCAGCCTTCCAGTACCTCGTCTGTCTTTAAATGTGGATGGAGAGTGTGAGGAATGGGGGATGATAAAAAACAAGTTGATTTCAGTCTGAAGAAAAAGCTGGCTGTTGGGAGCAGGGTAGGAAATTTAAGCACCTGGAAGAAAATGGCAAAAAGGATAAGTAGCCAACTTGGATTTTTAAAGAACAAGTCATACGGAGAAAAAGCCATACATGAGAGTTGTGGGCCACATGGACAAAAGAAAAGCAGATGTTTGGGCTGTACCTTTTGATACTCTTTTGAATGTTATGGAAACTCAGTTTAATCAAAACAACTGTAAGATGAATCCTGAAGTACTTTGAAAACCGCTTTCAGAGAGTGCTTACTGATTAGTGGATGTCCTTTTATTAAAGCGGAAGTATATTTTAACTTTGAAGTCTTTCCTGTGAGTAGTTTTGTTCAACACCCAGTGACCTGGACTGAGTAGGGAGTACTTACTAAATTAGCAGAAATCCTAAAGATGAGATGCTGTTCGGAGGGCAAAGTTAGGATATATAGTGGTCTTAACAAATCGAAAAGAATATCCCCCCAAAAAGTAGACTGGTTTATTCTTCGTAGGAATGTGTGCAAAATACCAATGATACTCAAGCGAAATAACTGATGGTAAGCAGGATTCCTCAGAGTAAGTCCTTGGGTTCTGCTGCACTGCAAGCTGGGGAGTTTGCCTTTTGTGCATCAATAGAACATTACACTGAGATGTTTACAAAACTTTTAACTACAAAGTATATGAGGCATAAAAGTAAGCATGGAAAGGAAAGGAGTAATTTTGTTTCTGTGTCAGTAGCAGATAGAGCTTAAGTAGCAGCAAGGAAGAGTTGGGATAATACTAGAAAAATATTTTTGAGGGTAAAATAGTTGATTGCTGGAATGATGGTCTATGGTGGTGATGGAATTTCTGCTGTGTGCTTGAAGAACAGGCTACGCAACTGCCTGTTAAAGTCTGCAGACATGTCTGGCCTTGTTTTGGGGTGAGTGATTAGCTTCTTGAGGCATCTTCCAGCAGCTGCTCATCTTTATTATTCCATGGATGAGAACAAAACTTTGGACATTCCAAACACTGATGTACTCTGTCTTTAAAACAGTTATGGAAAGATCTTTAGAAGTAGCTAAATCTGTTCTTTAAAATTATCCCTTGCAGTGTAGTTGTAGGACAGTCTTGCTGGCCTTAGTCTGAAAAAGTCAAGTAGTTATATGACCTAGACATGAGAGCAGGAAGTAGCTCCATTAACTCCCTCCTGCCAGAACAGAAAATGAATTAGCTGCTGGGGATAAGGAAAAGAGAATGCGTGGGTGAATGCTTAAGGCCTTTTACTTTCCTAATTTCCATGAGTCTTTCACCTAAAACGTTATAATTAGATGGCTGTCAGGATAGCTGCTGTATTAGAAAAAGAACAATTAGAACAGGAAGGAGCTTGCGGTATTTTTAGGAAGTCTTTTGCTGATGGAACTTTCTCTGTTTCTCTCTTCTCTGAGCTGGAGCAGCAGTAAGACACTAAGACACTTTTCAATTACATGTGCTTCTCCAGACCCCTCCTTTCAGGAACTGTACTTTGCTGACCCATAGAATTTAACTTCTTTCATGTTTTACCCAAACATGTCTGCCTCCCTCTGCTACAGTCAGTTGTTAAACCAGCTCTGAGCTACTGTGTTTCATCTCCTTTTTGCTGTCCTAATGCTGGCCTGCTCTCTTTTTGAGGGTTTTATACTATTGTCTTTCAGCAGCTGCCATCCCTTGTTTTTTTGCTGTCATTCTAGACTTCTGAGTGTCAGGATACCACTGCTGGTTTTGATTGCTCTCTTTCTAACTGCTGTGGTGTTTCTGCCTTCAAAGGGTATTATTTATCAGTCTCCTCAGCTCTTCCACTTCCTTATTCCTCCGATGGTATCTTCTCTTTTATCACATCGAAATCCATCACTTAGGCCCACCAGGCACTTGCTATCCATCACCCTTGCTCCTCTTGGCTTACCTACCTTTGTTCCTTCTATTCTGACTACAGGTCCTTTCATTTTCCCTGCTGACCACTGTCTGAGCTACTTCACCCTGCACTGACTCCACACTTCATTAGCTCCTGCTATCTGCAAAGCTCAACCTCCTGGCTTCTCTCATTCTTTCAGCTGCTCTTTTCCTCTGGTTGTTCCTTTGACTGTTCCAGTTTCCTCTTAGCTGTCTCATATCTTTTTGTCTTTATTGTTCCACACTCCACACCATCTGTTGTGCTGCTGCCTGCATGAGTCATCCTGAAAACAATAAAAATCCTACTGCATCCCCAAGCATTACACTGGGAAGCCAACAAAGTCGCTCCTATATCCAAAATCTACATCAACAGCAGTCAAGCAAAGATCCTCCTGGAATTCAGGTATATAATTTTTGTTTAAATCAATGGAAGTTAACTGCCAAATACATCTGAGAATCCTGCCAAAGTTTCATCACGGCTCTAAGAAAAGGAGGCAATTGTTTCCTGGGGCTGGATTTAAAAACACTTCTTCAGGGATAACCTGAAAGTTCTTAAGTTTCCTAGTGAATAACTATTTTTTTCCTGCACACACAATTACTGAGTGTTTTATGAGCATAGACAACATATGGTCTGTACACAATGGAACAAACTAAGAAAAGTCTGTCACAAATACCAAGATTCATATACACAGTAGACAAGGCAATAAATATGAAAGCTCATAAAACCAGGGAAATGGAATATTTTGTCAGACCTTTTTTAAAGGTACACAAGGCGCACAATGCTTAAAACCACTGCCACTTAACAAAATGATTAACAAACTAGATTTAAATCATCATAGCCTAAGCAGGAATAATTTTAGGTCTATGAGGAAGTTTTTTCCTTCTAATGTTTCAGAAAGCAGTAGAAACATATAGTGACCTTAAATATTCTCTTGTCTCACCTAAGACCAAGGCAAACCCAGTCTATACTTCAATGAAATCAATGGAGACAGACCGGTACAAAAAGAGAAATCAGGCTGGTAATATTTTGGATGAGCCTAAGAGTTGTATTTAACTGCAGCTTGTTTACTAGTCTGTGACTGAACAAGTTTATTTTACCTACTTTGTATGGGCAGTATAAACGTTATTTGCGCAGCTACTTTTGGAAAATAAATGTCTTTTCCTCAAATGCTGTAAATAATACCTGAAGCTAAGTAAAAAAATTCTTCCCAGCTTTAGTATTTCCAGCATCGTTATTATTCATTACTCTTAATCTTTTTCAGCCTTGACACCTTTTAATTTTACATATCTGCAGTTTCAATCATCCTTTAAGCCCTTGGTTCACCACTGGATGGCAGTCCCTGCAACGCTATTCACTTTGGGAAGGAAAGTCTGGTTTTAAACGCAGCATACTGAAATCTCATGCTGCTTTGTACATGAACATGTACATGATATATGACAGTGGTGAGTATATTTGGATCCATTTTTCTGTTGCTAAAGTATGTGAAAGACTGTTCTGTAGATTTCTTTCACTTAAATTTATTTTCCAATTGAAACTTCAGGGCTTAAAAGCATAGAAGAGGAAAAGAAATTGCACTTCTATGGCACCATCCTGCCAAAAAAATCAAAGAACTTTCCACAGACTAGGTCAATTAAAAAGCCAGTGTGTGTATATATGTATATAAATATATCTTTACATGCTGACTTTGTACATAGCTCATAAACTGGAAAAAACATCTGTATTATTACACAGTTGTATGAATTACTTAGAATTGTAGTGTTTACATAGAGAGGTAAAAACTAAAGCCTCATTCTTTTGATTGAACATCCACTATATGTCTGATGGTGGGGAAGGAATTAAATGGCTAAAAGAAGCTGACTATTTAAATAGGTAAAATACAACAAATGTACAGATAAGAACTATGTAGTATTGAAATTATAACTGATATTCATAAATTTGAAGTCAGAAATAGATTACAGAGATAGGGAAATCTATGTGTATGTTTACATATAACCATGAGCCAGAATTCCTGTGTGTAGGGTTATAAAGTGGGGTAAGTTTCTTACTACAAGGTCTTAAAAAAGTTTTCCCCAAAGCCTGGAGCTCTCCCCGCTGGCATGTGTGTTGTAGCATAATGCGAAAAAGTGTTGATACAGCCCACAATAAATACTGCAATCTATAAGATGCATTTACCTAAGTTAGGAGGGATTTCACCCGAGTGTATCTTAAGGCAATGAGAGTCTTTTTTTTTGCTTGGATAGAAATTTAAACAACGGTTCATTACAAATAAGTCCTGTAGATGTCTCTTCAATAGCGAAAGGGAGATAAGTGAAAATAGGAGGAAGAATGGGTGCATTACTGCCTGTAGAAAAGGCCCCTTTCAACACCCTTTACAGTTGCCCGCATCTAATCATTTCAAAGCATGAACGTCTGTCACACAGATGGCTGGGTTTATGCCCCTTTTACAGGTGGGCTGTTGAGACAGTAATGTGACTAGCTTAAAGTTACGTAGCAGTTTAATAGCAGAGCAAGGAATAAAATTTAGATCTAATTGTCAGTTCTGCATCCTTCCCACAGCATTAGGCACTGTCAGTTCAGCAACAAGCATTCACTAGAGTTTTTACAGTAATTTCTTCAATTCTTGACATTTTCAGGGTAACAATGACCTTTTAAATGTTTTTGTCAAAGGGCCCTTTCTATAGAAATGCTTTTTTTTTACAGCAGCATTTTATTGAAACTTTAAGTGCAGTACTTCCTCTCTTACTCACTAGTCCATTGGCAAGCACTCTCTTCCATTTCCTGAGTGTAGACTGTTTCACTGCAGGATCATTCCTGGTGTCTCCTTCACCCTCCTTTACATTTCATATATTATTGAAACGGTTACTCCCGGCTCTCTCCAAGTAGTCCACTGTGCTAAATTTTCTCCCTTGATAAATTTTCAAAGGACCCCTGTCATATATCCATTTCCATTAGTCCTTCGCTTGTGCCTGATAAACATCTGCTGAAATACAACATTATTCTTTACTAAGCACACTCTCATTTAAAATTGCCTCAGATCCTGTGGGGCCTCCAAAATCAGAGGACCAGAGTTTTCAGGTCTGGTGCTGAGACCAGCCCAGCAGTGCCTCTCCATCTCCTTTTGCTGCCCATCTGCTTGCAGCTGTCTGCCCAAGTGTAATTTGTAAGCTCCTTGGGGCAAGGGCATCCTCCGTTTCTACCACACTTTGTCCACATAAAGGACTCCTTGGTGCTTCAATTACACCCATAGTAGATTTTACATTAATTAAACTTTATCATGAGGAACCCTACCACCAAATTTCCAACCAACTGTACTGTTTATCCCTTCAGATTGAGGTTTCAGATTACTTTCTTTCTAAGGCTCTCTTTGCAAATCTTCCAGTTTTCCATGCCCAGCTTTCCTTTCCCTCTACCCTCCTCCCCAGCTTTCTGCTTGCAGGAAAGTGCTGGTGCCCTCATTAGTGTGGCCCATTTCTTTGCATTTCTGAGGCCTTTATTCAAACCCCCCAGCCAGCGACTCTCTCCCTGTTTATTCTGAGCTTTTTTCAGTCTGGCAGCATGCCCCAACACACCCTCCATTTCTGCCCAATCCTTTCCCATGCTGACTCAATCTGTTCTTTGGTCTGCTGCTTGTCCTGAGATAACCTCATTCACTGTTCTCACACAGTCACATCCTCTCACTTAGGAAGAGAGTTTTCTCCTCAGCTGGAAGAACTTGATTTTGCAGACTACTATAGTAGCACGCTGAGTATGGGTAGATAATCTGGGAGACAAAGCCCGTTACTTTTTATTATGCTCTGTGCTGACACCACAAGCAGAGGTAAATTCTGCACAGAACAGTGCAAATGGCCCCATGGCAATGAAGTTAGAACAGCTCCAGTGCAGCTGGACACATATGCTCATCTTTTCTGAGTCCTTGTCCCATCAGAAATGGTGAAGACAAGGAAAAATTGCAGGAATGTAATGATTTAGTACTTAATTGCAGGGAAGGCAGGATTTCCAGTTATTGTTCACTTCCTAGGCTGAACAAAACACCCCTGAAGAAAAATTGCCCCACAGGGTTAGAAAGACCAGTCATTCATTAAGGATTAATTTGGAGTACAGTCCAAAGCTTTGCTCCTGACTGAGATACAAGCTTCTTTATGGCGTGAATGCACATGAGCCCAGGGTTTTGCTTTAGCCCACTGCACAGATAAACATGGCTCAGCCGTGGCTGGCATCCAGAAATATTTGGGCACATTTGCACAAGGTTTGGAGATGTTGCTTAAGGTTTTGCTGTTGTATAGGGAGTGTTTGTAGAGTGTTTGCATGTCCCCAGTGCGCATAATGGAACCATGTTTGTGCTTTGAAATTTAGGTGGTGATCTATGAGACGCTGCATTGCCCTAGTAAATTCAGAACAAATTGTATCTGCCCAAAAAGTTTCCTGTATTCTACTATGTTCATTAATGAAATGGAGTTGCACATAGATTAAGTATTAGTGGGTGAAATGAGGTTGCTGTAACTCTTGCCTGCTTAGCCATAATGTAATATGGTTGTAAAACATTTTATTAAAGTCTTATCAAAACTGAGACTCCCTTGCCCTGTACATGTTTACCTGTCTCATGGGAGGGCTTGGAAGAGACTTTTTATAGGCAAATTTGTGCTATGTTTGCACTGAAGGGAACATCCTTTGGTCCTAAGGAGCACACTGAGTTTTCACAATGAGCTTTAAACAGCTCCATGCTAATTGTCCTCCATATAGCTTCTGACACTAGTGGCCTTTGTGATTCCCATTTCAGATTTGTATTTGCTTATTGATTACAGAGTGTACTTTTTGAAGTTACTATCATTAAAAATATATGGTTATTGTTTGTTCTGTGGAAATGCTTAGAGGAGTAAACTCACACTGGGTTTTGTTGCATTGGCTATACAAACCCATGGATGGCATTGCTGCTGAGCTCACAGTGTTTTGTACGTGAAGAGAAGTCTGGTGATTAGAGAGCTCTTCTTCCAGAGATACTGCCTGCTCTACCCCTACAACCTGAAGTTTCAGGGGGACTTGCATGTGCAGTGGAATGAAACCTTTTGGTTGCTGCCAGAAGGTTGTTTGACACATTTCAGGTTGTTGCTTGCACTGTACATTTGGCATATTTTCTTATTACCTTGAGGAATATCTTCCAAGGTTAATTCTTACCTGGTTTTGCAGTCTGGGAGGATCTCTTGTTGCTTGTTTTCTCCAGGAACCTCATTGCTCTGCATTTTACTCTAGCCACATTGCCCTCTAAGGACCTGTGAATATATTCCCTGGTGGGAATTGTTTCTCGGTGAACTGTTGGTATTTATGTCTGTGAAAGGTGGTTGTTTTGTACCCTGTGAACACAAACTTCTTTCAAAGCTGACAGTCTTTATTTTTGCACTATGCTTATTTGATGACTACAAGGATTCATGGTTATGGCTTTTCTTATTAATGCAGTACTTTTTTTGCTGATGAAAGGAAAGACATGGGAAGTGTACTATCTTGGTCCAAGATCTTTCATATGATTACAGTAGAGCTGTAGTAAAACTCAAGAGTGGCCACCAGGCTAGAGGATGTGGGTTATTTTGAATAGCTTCTGTATGTATCATTTGTCTATGTGACTGTGGATATTGTGCGTGCAAAGGGTTAATCTAGTCCTAAAAGAATTACACATCTGCAGGAAGGCAGACATTACTTATCTAATTACTGAAATACATAGTTCAAGCACTAAAACATATTTTACTCTTGAGCCCAAAAGAGGACATCCAGTATAGGACAGAAGCAGAACTATAGCTTCATGAGCAAAACAGTCTGCTGACTGGCTGAATCAGCCTTATCTGTTGTAACTAACAAGACAGGAGAATGATAAAACCCCAGGGGAAGGGCAAGTGGAAACCAAGATATTTACCTTCTGTCCCTTAAAAAGAAAGCTCTTTTCAGCAAGACGTGTCAATAACTAGAGGTGATACTTAAAGAGATGCACACTCTGTATTGCTGCGGAAGGCACAAAGGACTCTCAGGAGGTTTAGGCAACTGAGATGGAGTCCTGCGCTTGTGTTTCAGATGCATGGAGCAGCAATGATAGGTATGTCTCATATGGCGCAGAGCTACCAGGCAGATGCTGACATGAGTTAAGTTATCCGCATGCCACAAGACAGGGACATGCAGAGATGTTAACTGGAGTGCTGGAAGCAGCACAACTGCATTAGTTTGGTGCCATAGAGATATAAAAACTTGTTTGGTATTATATGTTCACTGTACTGTGCTGCTTCAGGGCCCGAAAATAAGTCACATGGTGATACTTAGGTCTTCACTATGCAGTGTAGACATAGCCTGTATCTTTCATTTCATTTGTGAGTAAAGCACTTTAGGTTGAGAATTTCCTTTTGACAAATTGGGTGTAAGGAAATAGGAAAGTGGAGTTCTAGAAATAGCAGGTATGAACTGTGGGAGAGTCTTGGAAAGTCGTGCCTTCAGATCTTGAAGACCCTGACAGGAGGAAAGAAAGAACATCATTGCTAGAGTCTGTAGAATGTTTTCAGGCCAGATTTAGTGCCCCTGTATGAAAAGTCCTCCTAGCCAGAGCAGTAGGAAGCAGAATTGAGGTCTAAGACTAAAATATGATGACTGTTCATAGAATTACCTCTGCCAGCATTGTAATAATTTTCTTCTAGATTTTTATGAGCTCCATTTTGTTGTTATCCCCTTGTCATGTTTGGAGCTTTGCAAGAGAAGCTGGATCCTTATGCAGATTCTCACTGGTACCAATAAAAATCAGCAGTGTGTGTCAGTGAAATCGTGACCAAATGTGAGTTTTCCCTGCAGCTTCATCCATCTCAGGATTTTCTGAGAAACTCTTCCCTTCTCTTATTTTATAAAAAGATGATGTATTTTCAGTTGCCTGGAGTTAGTGGCATGATGGTAATGAGCCATTAAAAGAAGGATAGGGACTTTGCAGATGAGCTCAGGAAACTTTCTGCTCATCAGGGACTCAGCGGCAGTGATTGTGAGGGAAGCTGACAGGAACTTTGGCAGAGCAGGTGGGGTGAGGAAATGTGGAGTTAGACATGGAGGGATAAATGCAAGGGAGAGAGGAAAGGCAGTTGTACCCTGGGATTTGTAGGTGGTGACAAGAAAAACTATATTTGCTGTGGCAGTCAATAGTGAGCTAGTACATCTGTCATCCTTACTTTTCAGCTCTATGGAAAATACTGCTAGGGCTTCAAAGACATATTGCCTTTTCAAAATGAAATTATCAAATAGCATGTTTCAGGGAGGATTGCTGTCTGCCTTAAGCCCATGCATGATCTTTGCCTTTTGCCTTTGGTTTGTTAATTCACTCAGCTGTTTTGTGCACACTTATCAGACATATAAAAGCCAGGCCAGCATTTCTCATCGTTATCAAGGATGATACTTTGAGCTCTAAAGAAGTCATATACGTGTGTTAAAGGCTTGCAATTTGTACAATATATTAGCTACTGTTTTCCAAAGCATGAAAATCTATTGAGCTTTATAAAACTCATGAATAGGGAAAGGCAGAATTTTAACTGGTGGAGACAGCACCTGCTATGAATTATGCATTATGAAAACATGAGGATGTTCCTTTATCACAGAACACTGTTGGGAAATGCACTAACTGTTAACCACCAGTTAACTGGCAGGTCAGGCAGACAAACCAAGGATTGAATGTAAAGGTCTATTACCTCTTACAGCAACCATAGGTATGACAGCTCAACTGGGAAGCCAGCATAAATCAGCAAGGTCTTGTCAGTGTGCTTCCCCTGCTGCTGTCTATTTTCTAGTGATTTGGGAAAGAGGTATTTTGCTCTCTGGAAATCCTAGAATGGCCAACAGTTACTCTCATGAATACTTAATCAAAGCAAATAAGTCTTCTCTATGAATAAGTATAAACTCTGTGCATCCACATTAAAAAAAAAGTGTGCTATAAAATATGACTATAACGTGCAGGGAAAATAGCAGTTGATTGCATTTCAAGTATCCACGGGTAGGCTGTGGCTTTATGAAAAAGAACTTTAATTCCTCAAAGAAAGACTGAGTAAAAAAGAAGGCTAATGATTAAAAGTAAAGAATGCTGCTTGGGAAAAGTATCAGCAACTCATTAAAATACCTGAAAGGCAAAACAACAGTGTTTTGCTTCTTAGTAAATTATATGTAAAAGCTTTCAAAATTTGTGTTGCTTTGAATATAATTGAATGTGACTTGGAGATGAGAGGAAGTAACTTGTGGAGATATGTGCTAAAAGGAATCCCAGTCTTGTCCACTGAGCTTTCCAGAACTGCCAAAATCCGGAGGTAATATAAGAAATCACAGTCTGGAAAAGTGGCAAGATAGAAGGGTTTCTAGTCATACCGGATGAAGTTCTGCTTTTGGCAAATGGTAAAAGCAAAGTTTCAGAAAATGTTTGAGCCAATGTAACAGTGTGCTGCTTTTTTGTTTGTTTAATTCTGAATTTTTAAAACTAAACCATGAAAAGAGTGATTAATTTTCTGCCAGCTAAGTTTCCTGACCTGGCTCGCCATAACGTCAGATGAGTGCCCATGCTGGCCAAGTGAAGGGTTGGGAAGACACAGCCAGGGGTCAGAGGAGGTGGAACTGTCCTTTTGAACAGTAACTAGCTATTCAGTAGGGCACAGCTTTACAGGATGCTGAAGCCAAAATTAACTCAAATGCTATGCAAAGAGGAGATTTAAAATAACACTTTTTTAGCTAGGTGATAAGAATATTCTGTTGATCTTTTTCTGAGAACTGTGTTCACCCCTCTGAGTTGTTACATATAAAAAGGAACACAAAGTTTAACATTCCTCATTGGAATAGTCACAGAAAATTGAAATAGAAAATAAAACCTTTTGGAAGTGGGATAGGGAAACATAGATTCACTCACACATCAGAAATCAGGAGATAGGCTAAAAGATTAAATAAAAAACCAAACCCAAACCCACAACGCTGCAAACAAGTGGCAGCACTTGTCCAGCTTCCACCAAGTCTTTCTTATTCTGCAAACCAGGCCACCAAACGCTGGCAGTCAATGCTTTGGTTCCATTTTGATTTCACAGCTGGCACACAGCTAAAACTCCCAGGGAGTTTAGATGGAGACCTTCCAGATGGGAATGATAAAATAGTTCAAACGTCTTCCCATTTGTCGCATCATTCCTTCTCTGGGTACCTTTTTGGGATCAGGTTTGTGTGTGGAGTGATGCGCTGTGGCACTGCGAGTAAGGAATTGCTTTTTCCTGTTAAATATATGTGATGGATTCCACAAGTGGTTTGATCATTCTGCCTTCACCAGGCAAAATATTTGAGAAGTTCACTAAGTATTTTGCCTAAATAAGGACTGGAGAAAGGGGCCCAGAATGTGAATTCGGTCCCTGGGTCACCTGTGATCAGTCACCCAAAGGCTTAAATGGTAAGTCCCTTCATGGCCCTGTGTGTTTATAGGGGAGTTTCAGAAAGATCTAACATCATCCCAGCCTAACAGGGACCCAAGTTTTAATTGCTTCTATTTGAATTAAGGTAAGCCATGATCTTTTCCTGTTTCTCCTGGCAAGTTCATCATGCATGTTACAAAAGGTTATCTGCGTAACCCAACCGGCAGCCATCGCGGGATAAAACCAGCCAATTTCACGTAGAGGGACAAAAGGTCAGAGCACTGCAAACCCAATACTGCTTCCAGCAGCTTGGGTTACAAGATTATGGTACAGGGGAAGGAGGAGGATGAAACGTAGCCTAGTAAACAGTCAGCTCTCAGAAATAGAAAGTGACATGGATCCTAATGGTAGAAACGTGAAGCTACAGTATAGTACATATTCACCTGCCATTATCACTTACATATGCTGAGAGAGAGGGAGGGCAGCTGGCTCTAAACTCCTCTCCAAAGAGGAGAGATGTTTTTAAAGTTAATGTACTAAATTTAAATTTGGCAGCAGGAGAGACTCTGGAACTGTATGAACATTTTGGAAATGCTTAGCTCTAGATAGCAATATTTCATGGTCTCTTGGGTTTAATCAGTGTTCCAGCATTTTACACTTGGGTGAAACTGAGAATAGAAATAATAAAGCTCTCTTTCTAATACAGTCATAATGCATTTGAACATCCTTTTGGTTAAACTAATACATGTTTTCTTTTCATTTGGTGTATGACAGAAAGCAGGTCTTTGAAGGACTGTCTTCAATCTATATTTGTACATCCTTGGGAAACCTCTAAGTGGAACATGGTTCACTGCAAGCGAAACCCACTTTATGCCACCTTCGATTCATGAGTATCTGTCTCCTCTACTGCATCATTTATAAAATTTTATATAAGACAACAGCTTATGTACTGTTGTCTGATACAAGCATAGGGGAAAGATTCTAGATATGAGATTTACACTGCTATTGTAAATTGTATTGAAAAGAAATAATGCAGGCATAGATATTAAGGCACTGTTAATAAGGTTGGCTAGGAAGTCTCAATTTGTTTGACCAGAAAATAGAAGGCATCAAAGCAAGGAGGCTAGCCAATAGACTATCAGCTGTCAGTCTTTGTAAGGCAGAGATGTATTTGTCTTCAGGTATGTTTCTGAGATAACACAACGTGCTGGAGTGCCAGGTCCTGCTCCGCCTCTCACTGCGTGTCAACATTGGAACAAGCCATAAAAAAACAGGTTCTGTTTCACAAATACCTCCAAGGCTTTCAAAACTTTTGAAATCTCCTGAAATCTCTCATCAGACATGACTTTGTTGAAATGTCTGCTTGCAGAGCAAAAAGGTCAGTCTCTGCGTTTAAGTTTTTCTTCCTTATGTACACTGGACTTGCAAAATCTAGTAAAAAACATTGAAACTTATAGTTCAAACAAATGGCTTTGGTTTGACAAAACAATTTCTGAAGCAAAATCTATTAATTAAACAGACCCAGTGTAGTTCCAGCCTAGTAATTCAGATTAAGGCAGCTAGAGGGATGGGTCTCTTACTCAAAGCCTCCTGCACAGAATAACATTTGTGTAGTCACTCCTTCTCACTACATTACAATCTTACATGCCTCTCCATGGCCCTGAAAATAGTTTTATGGTATTGGAACTGTTTTGCTTAGGAACTTTATCGGCAGTTTGCTCTTGCATAAGAACTGTTGATGAACCTCTGTCCTGTGCTGTGTGGAACTATTTGACTCTTTTCAGGCAAGCCATGGACTATCCTGATAAGTACATTCCTAGTACCTGCAAATAGTGTAGTGTCCTGCTGCTACCAATATGTTCTCATATATCTGGGAAAATTGCTGGATATTTTTGTCAGAGACCGGCTGTGATTCTGAATAGAGTGAATGAAGCTTCCCTGTCTTAGAACCAGGCTTTCTAGCTGTTTTAGATAACCTTAAACAAATTACAACAATTCTCCTATAAGTGTTTTAAAGCCTGATTATCTTGCAATGTACATCCAATCTAATGCAGTGCAAGCAGTACTGAATTGGGCTTTCAGGGAACATGAAGACATACTGTGCAAGTGATAAAATCTCATAAACCATGATATTTGTATTTAAATGCAATGCCAGCCTCTAAAAACACTATTATCTCTTCTTTTTGTTTTGGTATCCATGACCAAAGCAGTGACTGTGCTTTGCCAGCGTAATACAGAGATTGATATTTTCAATTACTATACTTTATATTTTAGTAACAGTCTGTTGTTGTAGGAGCCATAAGCCTGGACCAGGGTTTTCCAGTTGCTATACAATAAAATGCCAAAAACTTTCAATGAAAGCAAATAAAACAACTCAATAGTGACTTGCAGTCACATAAGGAAATTCTCAGTGCAAAGGACCAAAAAGGACAGTTAGGTTTACCTGGTTTGATTTGTTAATACATTCAGGACAAATCATGCTTGTAATTTCTAACTAAACTGGAGTGTTTATTTGAAAGGGCTGGAAAATAGGAGTTAGGCTGGGGATACAACTGAGAAACGAACCATAATTAACACTGGTCACAGTAAATGTAGCTTTGAGTACATAGATAACGTCAGCGATGTTTGGAAACTGGATTGGAAAGATGAGCTGGGTGTCAGCAGAAGGTAATTCTGTACCTCAGGACCCACCATAACAAAAACTGCATTCAGATATTTGTGTTTAAAAAGGACAGAAAAAGAGGGAGAGATCAGAGTCAAAAACTGCAGCAGGGCAGCTCTGGAGTAAGTCTGACAAAACAGGGGCAATTTAGCATCAAGATGAGTGTCAATACAAAACATGTTCTGATAGAAAACCATATCTAGTGATTTAGTTCTGTATTTATAGCTCTGCTCCACAATAATATCAACCTTTTCCACACTGCTTATTAATTTCCTCAGTCATCAGAGACACAAAAAGGGAGACCCTTTAAATACAGATAAAGAGTGTTGAGCGCTTCTGCTTTTTTGTTATTATTGACTAAGCTACCTGGTAGTGTTAATAGTAACTAACCACAAACAAATGATTACTCATGGTTGATGTCATGTGTCATAGCAGGTTGCTCAAGGTCCAGTAAGAAATTAAACATAAAACGAAAAAAAGTGCATTAAATGCAGCAAAACAACTGAATGACAGTTTATGAGGATTCTGTTTAACTTATGCTCTTGTCACTTCTAAAGGGTATATGCGCTGGCCAGTGCTCCTTCTGCCCTCTCGTTAGCCTGAATCATACATAACCTGGGAAAAGAGCCAGCTTTTGCGATTACAGACTCCATTAAATTCTTGCAAACTGATGAGCAGGGTCAAAAGCTTGTTGCTAATGAAGGGCACGGGCAGCAAGTCACTGAACCCTTGCAGTCACCAGATGGCTCAAAAAAATCTGAGTCAGGGAAGGCAAAAGCAAAGAGCAATGTCAGTCATTTTAAAGGGTTTGATTCAGTTGCTTCTAGCTTGAAAAAAATTAAACTTAATTCCTGCATTATTTTGGAGACTTCAAATGATGCATAGTGTTTCTTGCACATCCTGTTATGTTCGGTTTTCCCTATGCCTGGGCTTTTGCAGTATAAAAACACAGAAGTGACATAATTACCCAGAGCTTAGAAAATATCCTCTGTCTTCCAGTCCAGCATCATTTCTGTCACACAGTCAATGTAAAGTCACTAACTCTATAAGCCTACTAGGATGTTATATCACCTCCTATGAAAGCCTTTGATGAAGGTGACTCAACAAACACGGTAAGCAGGTTATCCTGCTGCATAATTTGCTTTATAGTAAAATTAGATACAGACTCAACCACAAAATTTGTGTTGAGATCCACATTTTTCTGACACTTGGATTTAAAGAAAAATTATATGAGAACTAACTTGTTAATTTCTATGCCAAATCAGACTGCCAACTGATGAACTTAAGGCTTGTATTTTCAATCTTAGAAGAAACAGAAATAACACTAGCAAAAGATGCAAAAAGCTTAATCCATTTGTACTAAAATATACAAAGTCCTAACCATTAGTCACCCACTCCTGTGACCCAGAATAGCCCACATCAGTGTTAACCTCCAGAGCAGGATGTCTGCATCCAACCTGCCTATTGGGAATGGTCTGCTAGTTACACCAACTTCCTAACTGCATCCAGAAAAGCTTGGAAGGTGTACTCTGGGCACTACCAGGCCTGGTGGCCCTGTAGCTGCGTAAAAGACTGTGATGTTTTGGAAGGAAGAGTTGCTTTGGTAGAACAATTTCTGGGTCTTGTAAAGCAGAGCAAATTGTGTTTTTACAAGCAGCCCCTGTCCCTCTGACAGCCTTTTTGTCCTGAGGGCTTCATAGGGAGGTAAGGGTCTCTTCTGTTGGCTTTTTTATCTCCTTGAGCATGTCTGTGAAGAGCTTTCAGCAGTGAGCAGGTGTGAGTTTGCCTGACAAGCCACGTGCTTCAGAGCACTTGAGGTGGTGTGATAGTTTGTCAGTGAGGTGATGCAAGGGGAGGGTAATATCTAATCATGGTGAACAGCCCTGGGAGGTGGTAAAGCTATGTGACGCAGAAGACCCCTAACTCTACAGCATCCTCTACGTGGGCTTGGCAAGAGGTGTGTGGGGTTTAGGAAGTAAGGCTTCGCCTAATGCTATGGCCAATTAATGGTATTTTTTCCTCTCCCAAGTTAGTAGGTCTATGCAATAGTGGTTCTAAATTTAACAGATGAAGCAATGCATATTGGAGAAGTTCTCCACCCAGAAGGTTATTTAAAACTCTACATTTTTAGATGTGTTCCTTGAAAGTGTGTTCCACCAGAAACTGTTACTTTGACCATGTACATGAAGAAGGATTAATTTTTTTCTGAAAGATGGTTTCTTAAGTGTTTTCACTGAAAGCCATTGAACATACCCTGAAAATAAAAGACAAATAAATATTCTAATATGTTACTAAGTTTTTAGAAAAACTGATGATCAGTGGAGGTCTTAACTCATAATTTTTGATCATTTGTGTTTGGCAAAGAATGAACCAAATCCATTTTACAGAATGGCCGTGCATAATAAAAATAATGCTTACAAACCAACTAATTTTGCAGTGAAGCCTTCCTCAGCCAAAACACATGGTACCTCTTGAGGATTAGCTATAACCTTCCTTTTTCTTACTTTACTCATGATGAATTTGGAGAGGGGATTATGTTTGTACAGCATCTAACACAGGGATTTTGTGTAATTTAAACAATCTGCTGAAACTCAATTTTCAATTCGGGTTAACTGCCTTGTACCCAGGTATTTAAGGATGCTCAAAATCAGCATATAAGGGTTTGAAGGTAAAAGGGAAGTAGAGGTTCTTAAACTTTGGTATCAAATATATGATTTCTGGAAAAAGTAGATGTTGCCCATTACATTCAGCATCAGGAAAACATGGTAAAACATGAGTGCTTGAAAGATTTTGAATACCGAAGGTTTTGAGCTTCTGTGAGCTATCTGAATGATGAAGTGTTTCAAAGTATCTATTAAAAATAGACATTTTTCACATATGATAGTACAGCTGGCATTTGACATAAAAACCAGGTATTTCCTTCAGTGCCATTGTGAATTCTGCCCTGAATTCTTCCTTCTGGGGATGTGACTGGCCACAGTGGAGAAAAAGAGATTCTGTTGTGGGTAGAAGGTAGAAGGTGGACTCTGGGAATCAATTCCTGGAGCTTCACTGCCCAAAAGCTTTGTGGATGGCTGCTTCATCAAAGGTCAGGAAAGTGCTTTGGGCACTGCTTACCAGTTAGGACTGCTTATTTCACTCTTGTGTGTATGAACACAAAGCTGAAGCATGATATTTAGCAAAGCACAATCTGCTGGGCTTCCGAACTACTGCGGGAAAACAGAGGATGGGGAGGAGGAGAGAGCCCACGTGGCAGGCAGAGGTGAAGTATAAGTGGCAGGGGCTCAGAAGATATTGGAGGGATAGCAAGGAGAAGGAGAGGTAGCAGCAGGGAGGCTTTTCTCTCCTTTTCTCTCTCTGTTTATGAAAGTTGCACTTATCTAGTGAACAAGGTATCCTATATATTCCTCGGTCACTGCCACCAAGAAAGGAGTTGTGACGGTTGAGTAGGGCAATGTGAGCACAGTAGAAGTCTCTGATAGGATGTGGGGGGCAAAGGCGAATTCTTTTTTCCAGATGAATGGTAAACATAATTTCTCAGACACTTATAATTGATTATTTAACTAGAAATTAATGCTAGGAATGAAGTGGAGCCAGCATGATTCTTGTTTGTAAACCAACCTGCTGGCTCTTTCAACCAGCTTGTTTAACTTGTGTTAATATTTTCTTTTTATCATATATTAGTGTAAGATAGCCTGAAGTGCAAACTTACACCCCATCGGTATCCACCAGCTCACATACTCTCAGATTAGGCTGTCTATGCACTTTGAGGGTAACAGCAGTAAATTCACATTTTGTGTTTCATCCAGTAGCTTGAATGCATGAGACTTGGAATGCAGGTGCATGAAAAAAGATACTGATCCAAGGCTCTTGTGACTTGCATAATGTCACTGAAGCCAGAAGTGCCACCATAATTTACACCAACTGGGAATATGGTCCATTCTAACAAATTTAAGAGATGTCTAGCTTAATGGAGCTAATGAGCAAGCAGAAGCTTGACACACCCTTTCATGTGTAAAGCTCTGTGCGGCTCAAATATATACATGCATGTTTCAGGATGGACATGCACACTCTTCTCTCTGTCTCTCTTACTCTGCAAGATTTCTCCAGACCTTCCAAATGCCCATATCCCTGAGGAAATGTGCTTCCCTGGCATTTTTAAAAAAGAACAGTCTGTGGAGGCAAGGAATTAATGCAGGATAGGTATCAAGAAGTTTCCCTGCACTGGTCATAAGAAATGGAGGTGATAGTGTCTCCTAATCTGAAGCACCTTGTCTTTTTTAGATTGATCCTGCTGTTACAAATTAGTGGTAGTCCTTGAACTCAGTCTGTATCATGTTCTGGCTGCATACTTTCATGTGAAATAAAAAATAGCACCTATAAACTACTTTAAATTCATACCAGTGGCTTCCTACCTAAGCCACAGGGGGTTTCAAGTGTTAACATGCCTAATTAAGTATTGTAACTGTTGCCACACACTGAGATTCCACGTGTCTTAAAATGTATTGCTTGCTGCCAGCCATCTTACATTCGGCTCCTACTGCTGCTGAAGCCTAGAGACACTTCTGCTGAGACAGTGCATCTCTTCTTTTTCTCATTTTTATTTTCTCAAACTGAAAATCATCATCATTGGCATGTTCAATAGCTCTTTGGGTCTCATCTGCAGCAGCACTCTTCATTGGCAGAATCCAAGGATTGTCTAAGTCCTGGTGTGGTGGTTTATAGTTGCAGTTTTGCCAGAGTAGTGAGTGCCTCTGGTGGGCATCTGTATGAGTCTGATATTTAATTTGCCAGCAGCAGGGTGCACCATCCAGTACCAGATGCTGGCTCTGTTCATCTGTGAAGCATTCTAGAGCCATGATTCGACAGAGATGAGTTGAATACATTTGATAGAATTTCTATCAAATTTGACATACTAACTCATTTATAGACTCTATGCTATTTGCAGCAGGACAGTTTATGCCTCATGTGGCATAACATCCATCAAAATAAACTTTCCTTCTCTCTGCTTCTCTTCACTCTCCCTCCCCCCTATTTAATAAGCTGAATCTGTATTGAATCTTTTCTATGTAGCTTGTGGCTACAGAGGTTTTGATCTAGTAGTAGCCAGCCTAAAACTGTCACATCAAATTCCAGGCCCCAGGTGTATGCTTTGCGGTCAAAAGCACAATACTGAAAACTGGGCTTCCTGCCCAGCTAGCTGAAGGCTAGAATGCAGCTTTGTTCAGAGCACCAGGTTTTAGGACAGTCAGAGCCACAGCAAAGGAAAAGAAATACAGAGTGCCTTGAATGATCACGAGTCATCTATTGCCACTGCTTTGACTTTTTATTATTTTAATTTTATATACCTATCTTTTGTTTAACAGTTGTGCCATGCATTCCCAATAGGAAGAGTATCTGGTGAGCATTTTGTTTTTTACTTGATCAACCCCCTTGGAAGGGGTCAATCATCCCATTCCACAAGGGTTAAAAGTCATCATGTAAGCACTTCTAGCCTACTCTGTGGTACTGGAAATGAACATGTTGGTTGTTTTTCTTGCAGGCAAAAGGAGCAAAAAGCTGTCTAAAGAGCCACTGATTGCTAGTGTCATTATTGCTTTGTTCAGAGGCTCTAAAAGAGTATGGTGACTAAAATCTTGTGCAAGACTATGTATCTCTCTAAAAGTACTATTATTGGCTACAGCAGTGATTCATTGTGCAGCTTTAGTGTCCAAGAGACAGAGCTGGCTATGCAAGTTACAAAGGGGTCTTAGGCACTGTGGTCATGAAGTTCTGAACCTAGAGGTACAAGCAGAGGCCTCAGATACCTGGAGATCATAAGTTACAACATTTGCTGTAGAATTCAAGGATGTCAGCAGGAATTAATCAATACAGTCCAGAAGGGCTCCCTTCTTTCTTACTATGCCCTTTATCCTTGCTGCAGAGCTGAATGAAATGTATGCCAAAAAGCATACTGAAAAGGGAAGGAGAGAACAGGGAAAGACAGTATCAAATTCAAGTACTTCTAAAAAAAGGCCTCTCAACTCTGATATGTGTCAGATCCCAAAGTCTTTCTTTCAGAGTGGATTAATCTAAAGTGGTATGAGGCAGACTGATTCCAGAACAGGTTTTCACACACAAGTTATTTTACAGTAGTTATTGCAATATACATGTACTCTGTTCTGGTCAGAATTAACTTGCAAGTACAGGCAAGCCCTTCCATTAGACTTGATCTAATTGCAAAAACATCTAATGAAGGTAATAAGTTATAAAATGTGCAGTGGCATTTGCAGTTTATTTTGGTTTTGCTTTTCACAAACAGTCTGCGAGCTGGCACTAACCCCCTATATTTTCCAAGCAATAGGGAACCTTGTGAATTCTCCTATGATTGTGTTTGCCCAAGCATTTACACCAGAACTTTTGATGTGCCTGACATGAAAATTGTTAAGGAATAATGAAATCTCTGTAAACAGTAATCGTAGCATTACAGATGCAAATTATTGCTGAACAGCCCACTGGGTCACATGAATGTTTGTGACTTTCATAAAGGGAACACAAAGAGAACTGCCAAAGACATAAGGCTACACATCCCCATTTGCCTGGATCATGGCCATCACTAACTTCATTACTATAGATTCATCCTTCAGTGTACGTTAGTGCTGATATCCAAAGCAACAGGAGAATGAAGTTCCCCCTGCATTTTGTGTCATTTCAAATCAATGTTGAGTTTGTCATTGACATTTCAATGGCAAGCACACCTCCCTGTTCAAAGGATGCATTCTGGCATGGTCTCCTTTAGTTAATCCTTTTAAAAGTGCTTAAACATCAGTGGTAGTACTTGGCTCTGCATGCATGATTTCTGGGCAACTACTCAAAACTTACTAAGCAATAATCTTTTTGTTTAATCATTCACTGCAAACATGTTACATAAAATGGACTCATAGCAGAGTCATGAGACTCTTTTTTTCCACTGATATTGTATAAATGATGAGACGAAAGATTTTGAAAGCTAGGCAGTGCAAAATTAAATTCTGTTGTGAGAAACAAGAACTGTTTCCAAACCAGTGGAATTTGATGTCCTAGTGTGTCTTTTCCCATGTGAGGCAGATCATCTTTTGGAAAACCCAGACAATGAAGAATTGATGTACGTTATTTAGTTCAGTAACAGGGCAAAGCAGATGTGGTGCACCATTAGAAGCTTCGTAGGCTTTTACGGAGCCTAACCAAGAGAAAACACTTGTGTTTTTGTGCCAAAAAACTTCAACTGGTTCAAGAAAGCCATCATTGCATGCCCGCTGGGACAGACTCCTGGGTCTGAGATGAGGCAAAACTGCTGTTCTAAGGCTCTCAGCAAGTACGTACTAGGGACTGGATTATAATACCCTCTAGATAGGCATTAGCAAGAGAGACATAGGGAAATACACTGACACTGCTACGTGCTTTGCTGGCTGGCAGAGATTTCTCCTCTTTGTCCTTGTGTTGCGCACTTACTTAGAAGGTGCTTGAAGTCATATGATTCTTCTGCTTCCCTGTTTTTATTTCCTGTTTACCTCTTGCTTAAGACAACCTGTGCCCATGGGCTGGAATGTGTCACCACTTTCTCCCTATGCAATCCGCTCTTTATGCCTATGGTTTGGTTGTCATGAGCCTTCCCCCCCCGAGCAGCTTGCTGCAAGCCATGTTCAGCAGGAGCCAAAAGCAGTAAAGCAGTGTCTGCTTTGCAAAGAGACATTGCAAATGAAGTGTATTCGTTTAGAGAAGGCAAAAAATATAGCAATAGAAAATGCAGGTATGACTGGTACGCCACTCTGCAATAATTAATGCTGTATTTGGGCAAGCCTTGGGTTTATTATGTAAGTATAAAGCACTCAGTTGAATAGAAACCAGTCTGGAAAAACAGGAAAGAAAGAATAAACTTGATGTAATTCACCAGTCAGCAGCACAGAGGGATTGTTACTGGAGCCAGAGCTGTCACCTTTGACTTCCAGCCCCCTAGCAATTGGCCTAGGAACCTGCCTTGAAACAAGGCGGGAGGGCGGTCCGTGGATGGGCTGAGAGAAAGGAGTTTAGGGAAGCTAGTTGGGCTCTCTCCAGCTACTTTTTGTTGTGAGGGGAAGGGCGTGAGGGGAAAAGCAAGAAGAGAAATAATTTTCATCTCAGCAGTCATTCTTAAAGGTTTCACCTGCAATTACTAAGACCCACCCCCTTCATAAATTTCTTTCTTTAATCTCAAAAAATGTCAAATGCTGATTCCCTTTGTTTCACATTGCATTTATTGGACATAAAGGGATTGTGTAACAGATAAATTGCTTTGAAATGGGTCTGTATACATGCACTAATAAGTGTTTGTAAATATATAAAAAGATATATACACAGACACACCCCTATATGCATCATTTACATGCACACATATTATTTATGGAAGAAATTCCTGTATAAACAGCTGCTATTTGTTCTTCTTGACTGTTCTTCCAGAATCTGAAATAGCAAGTTTATACAGAAGGCAGTATTGTCAGTAGCTGCCAAACCTTTTGAGGGACAAGGAGGAAGAAGATGAGGTTTGATAACTTCATGAATGTTGGAAGAGAAAATAGAACAGTAAATATATCTGGAGGCAGGTACCCAGCGGCACGTGAAGGTTTTTGCTGATTTGGCCGTCCCATGGGAGGCACACAATAGAAAGTGCTTTCTTAGCATGTTTTCCAGTGTGCACCATCCTTCTGCTCTCAAATCCAAAGTGGGGAAAGATTTATAGCATAGGTTAAGTGTAGTAAAAACAGAACAGGGTTCTCATCAGGTTGTAGGGAACAAATAAATAGGGGCATGACAGAAAAGTCTTAAGGACTTCACATGAATCCATGAATATTTATGGGCTAACATTTTCATACAGTGCTCATGAGTAACTCTGCAACTTCTCTTGTGAGAGAAAAGAGTGAAGATGCCATCTTTACTGATAGATATTTGTGATATTTACACATCTATGTCACAAAAAAAACCCTTTCTTAAATCAAATCTAGCTTACAGTTGAAGTAATTTTTTCACTGGAGTTTCACCACCTGTAATCATGTCCTCATTTGGCTGTGAGTGCAGAAAGCAGCGCTAAATGCAGTGATTACTTTTGCATAGATGCATATGTAAGTTGGAAGTGGCTCTGGTCCTGTCTAACAGAGACTTGTAAGTCTCGTGTACTGTAACGGTGCTCTTCAAAGGTGAATGTGCAAAATACAGTCTGTTCTTACAGTTTAATTTATTTATGATTTGTATGATCTGTGTCTTGCCTAGTAGAAAGTAGAACAAATCTAACTTAGTTGAGAGCTAATTATAAGTACTATGAACAGAAATCTTTGTTCTCAAGAGCAAGCCACTGGAGCATGTTAGCAGCACATTTTCCAGATTAACTCCTTTCATGTCTTATTTTGGGACTAGAATGAAGAAACTAAGTCATGGAGACCAACAGCTTTTTGCTTAAAAAAAGTGCCCTGCGCCAACTGAAAACATATTTACAGGTCTTTACGCTTCCTGGGAGATGCTAGCCAGAGTGCTTACCTCCTTGTTGTTCTGTATTTGTGTCTCTCCATTGCTTCATTATATTTCATATAAACAGTCTCTTACTTCACATCGTAGGGCTTTAGCTCCTGATAAAGCCACAAGCAAGTAGGGAATAAGAAGTGGTAACTGCAAATAAGTAAATTAACTTACTCTATGATTTGCAGTCCTATATAATTATGATTGTGCCTGATACAGTGATTAACCTTTAAAAAACATAATGAAGGTTATTACAGCTGCTTTTATACATGGAAGTAAACAGAGACAGAAAGATGTCAGAATTTCATGTGACTACAAGACTTTCTACCTGGGCTATTATTAAAGAGCTTTAGCAACCTTTAGTGCTGTACTGAAACACATTTCTTCATGTTTTTCCCCTTCCACTTTCTTTACTTTTTTCTTTTTTTTAATTTCACATTGTTGTAAATGTATGTTATTGTGATATTTGAGCACTGTTTATCCTAACGCACATGAATGGCTGTGAGCAGAGGTGGGAAAGACTGCGGGTTGTTGTGCTTAATGCCGATTGATCCTGAGTTGTGAAGCTAACTGAAGGCTTTAAGCTTTTGGTGCTTTGTATCTAGGGTCTTAGGCCCAAATATGTTTCCTTATGAAATATCATCTTGATGAGTCCTGCTGCATAGATGTCTCCCTTATGGCCTTTGTAAGATACCCTGCATCTCTGGAAATTGAAGCCTTTAGAGATTACATGACACAGTCCAGTGACAACACAAGCCAGTGGGAAACGCAAAAACATAACTTGTCTCTTCTAACTCAGCTTTTCTGCTGAACCAAAAGCACAACAAAATCAAATGGTCCAGGTGGGAAAATGCAAATGTGTATGGGTAACAGAGATAGGGAAATCCTGTCACAGTCATTTGGCATTATCTTCCCTTGCATAATCCTTCTGCCAGAGCTCGGATGGCAGCAGCATAGGCCAAGTCCAGGTTGAAAAGGGATACTACTAGAACACCTGCTCAAGTCATTACTGAGAAACCTGGAAATTTAAACTAACCTTTCTGCTGCTATAAGCTAATTTGCTCTACTTGCAAATTATTAATTTTTTTAAACAGAAATACATTGAAGATTGCATTGACATATATAAAATAAGTGTTTCAGGCCTGTCCCTTGGTCCTCTTCATTCATCTCCCCTCTTATATCCTGTATCATCACAGCTTACTTCTTCAGGGGACTTTTCCCTTCTGGACTTTGCTGTGTCCATGCTGTCAGTTCAGAGCCACTGAGCTTAGCAGCTATGAAGATTATAAATGTATTTTCTGGTAAGACTGTGTTGTTTGTCTAAAAAAACACGTATCTAAAAAGTCACAGTCAAAATATAATATACCTGCATAATTGTTCCACTCAACGCATTCCCATTGCAATGTTTAATGGAGCTAAGGTTGTGGCTTATTCACCCAGATGTGGGCATGTGGCATGCTCTGGTTCCCTGGCAGTTCAGTGGTGGTGGTGTGTTGATGTGGCCACTTTTGATCCTGATTCTTCTTCCCAGAACAGCGCTGCCTAAAGCACAGCTTTCTGACTCCACACAGGTTCAGTCCTGCTTGCTTTTGTGTAGGGTACTTAACTGGCAGTGGGTTGAGACTCTCAGAGTCACTCTTTCGTTAGCTTTAGCAGCCAGCACTCTCTTTTCCCCTTGATTCAACCAGTCTATTTATTCGCTTGAAAGTCTTAAACATAACATATAAAAATGATCAAAACAGTGATAAACTATGAGAATGCAATAAAATTACCTTGACTCAGCTTCCAATAGGATTATGAGCTAAAGCGAAGGTAAGAATAACTAACTCTAGTGTGTGATGTCTACTTAGGACTGAGTCTTGCTTTTCCCTCACCCCACCATCTCTTCCTCCTGCTGCATGGCCTGTGCAGGCTCAGGCCTTCTCCAGTCTCAGGTGGACTCTGAGATACTGCAGGAACATTAACAGTGATATAGTAAATCTAGTATACCCAGCTCTACTCCTGGTAACTGTTGGATTGATTCCTTCAATTAAATGACAGTGTTTGGGTTTTTTTTTTTAGCATGCATCATAGAATTGATAGCCTCTCTTGTTTAAAGAAAACAGAAGACTTAGCTGCTCTAGGTAACTTGCATCTTGCATACCAACTTGTGAAGCAGAAGCTGGGTGAAAAACACTAGAAAATTGGATCAATCGTTGTTCCATTTATTTCAAGCATGTGCAGAAGCAAGACATACATACGGTCGAGGTAGAGGAACAGACCCCTTGTGTTTATGAATTTTTAATCTTCACCTCCCCCCAGATTTAGGCTAATTGGATTATATATTTTTTTTCATTCTTTGACATGCTTTTGAAACTTAAATATTAATGACCTACCACAACAGCCAGTGCCATAGACCACATAGACCACTGGTGGTCTGTGTGTCTTTGAGCTTAACCCTTCCAATAAATTGTACAAGGTTTTGCTTCCTAGGAAGTGCTGCTGCCACTATGTGCAACAGATGAGGTGTAGTAAGTAAGCAGCTGCACTCCACACAGGGACTGATCTAAACAGTGCCTTTGAACATATACCAAATTATTTTGATTTAAGGTCTTTGTGTGTTTTCATGCTGGGAAAGACTTACATCTCCCTTCCTGGTGCAGGGTTAGCAGGACCTGAATTGTGGCAGCTGAGGTAGCATCTGGCTTAGAAGTTAAGACCAGCCAGCAGCTGAGGGCCATGTAAGGCCTTGGAAAAACAGAGTTCTGCTTTGGCATAGAGACAACCCTCAGCCAAAACTGAAGTTACTTCCCTCATCAAATAGGTGTTACTGAAGAATAAAACAAAAAATCTCTTTGTGGGAGAAATCATAATTACAAATAAGAACAGATTTATTTGATGGAGGAATTATTCAAGGATCATGAAACAGAAAATAAGCCGGCTTGAAGATGTTGGAAGACATTACACCAGAAACATCAATATTAATATAGCAAACTGTGGAAAACATGAAATTAGATAAGGTGCTCAATTTTCAGACATATCAGTAGGGTCATTAGCAGCAATTACAAAATAGCAGGGTATTAAAACTGAAGTGGAAATAAATATACTTTGTCTTTTTTTCTGAAATACAAACCATTTGTAAAGCCTCTAGTATCTTTATAGCATGGAGTTGTACATGTATTAAACAGAAGCAGGTCTTGTGCGCTCTCATTGAAATTTAACACTGACAAGTCAGTCTAAAATATCTGCAGCACAGTTGGTCAGTGTTTGCATGCATGTTTTATGCAGTGGTTCTCTCATTTTAGTGATCTGCCAAATGTTAGCATAGCTATTTACATGTCAGGATCCTATGCAACTGGCATGTGACTTCATCACCACTGACAAAAAGTAACAGCGCTGCTACAACAGGATCAAAACAACAAAGATCCATGGGAATGCAAGCTCGGCTGTCCCCAGGAACCTCATTTTGAGAGACCCTCAGGTTAAATTCAATCAGTCAGTGTGTCTGAAATGACATATATTGTACTTGCATATTTTTTGGACTGAGAAGGTTCAATATATAAACTTTTGGGTAGAAAAGAAAAGAAAATAAAAAAAGATAAAATCTTACTCTATATAAATAGTTATCTATAAAAGTTGCTTTATCCATAGAAAATTAGGATCCAGATTCATAATTTTCTTTGCACATAAAGTGAGAACGCCCTGCATAAACATCTCTACACACACAGTGGTAGACTCTTGATAGAACGTTGCTGACATTAACAAAGCTACACCAATTTACATTAGCTGGGAATATGGTCCATAGGACCTAAGTTACACTGGAAGATAATAGTGATTTCTTTCTCAAGCATTGTTTTTGAATTCAGCCATTAAAACATGGGAAGTAATTAACATCTCAATATTAAATATTGAAATTTAAAATATTGTTAAAATAGCACGTTAAGCATATAATTTTAAACTTACTAGGATTGGCATTTGCTTGTACAGTTAAGCAATTCAGATTCTGTGTAATACAGGTAAATGCACAGATTTCACTGAGTTTGTGTACTTATGTCAAACCTGCCATCAGCACCAAGGTATTTATGTATCACTTGTCCATTCTGTCACATCTAGATTTCAAGCCACATGGTGCAGTTGTCATTCATGTCTTTCTTTAAAAAAGTATTTTAAACTCCTACTGAAGCTAGTAGGAATTCAATCAGCTTATGGAAGGTAGGACTAGGCTTCAAACAGATCACAGGACTCTGACTACTGCACTCTTCTTCTCGAAAGCAATGAGGACACAAATTCAAACTGAATAAGGAAACTTTCCTTCTTCATGTTCTCACTGTTTCACTTGGCAGTGAGCATTTTTTAGAATAAAGCCCATTTTCTTGTCTGCAGACAGCTCCATTCATATGGCTGATGCTTTCATTTGCACTTTCTGATTGAGAACTCCCTTCAATTGTCTGAAACAGAAATGAAATGCAATGAAGGCACATGTATGTCTTCCAACCAATAGCCACTGGACATGGTTCCCATTAGGTAGCTCTGACTCTCCTTTTTCAGTGGCACAACTTCTTAGCTTTGAAAGAAATTGGACTGAATGTATACAGATATCTGTAAGAGGAGTTTGCACCCCAAATCCACTATAATTTAGATAACCTATAATCCATACAGTCTCTGCCTTAATTACTACACCCTAGACAGCTAAGATATTGCCTTCACACTATTCACAGTGTCACTGAAAAACTCACCAAGGGACAGCTCAATCAGCTTTCCTATAAACAGTTATAAACATGATGGGTGCCAGGTTTTTAAGGCTGTGAGAAATTGTAGATGATTTATCCAAAGCTGAGGCTGCAACCTAGTAAGTCTTAATTTGGATGCATGTCAGCCATTCATACACAGGGAGCTATGGTGGAAACAAAATCCTTGGCATTCTCCGAAAACTTGGACACCTTCCAGGCTGAAGGCTTGCTTAGAAAGCCAAATATCCATCAGTGACACGCAATACCCAGAACTAGTAAAATTGTTGACTGCTGACTTCACAGTTTTGTGCAGTCCAAAGTCTGGTTGGTCTTGTTTGCACAGAAGGCAGACAAGGTGAGGGGCTTGTCTATAGCATGATTCTTGTTGTAGGTCTGTATTACTCAGCTCTTTTTAAATTTGCCCCAGTAACCAATCCTCTCAAGTTTCTAGTAACGGGTTATGTTCTGAGCTCAGTTTCAAGGCACAGAACTACTCACACCACCAAAAATTGAAGGTGTGCTCTACCAAAGTAATTTATACTTGCTTTGCCAAACACTTATCTGAATAAGAGTTAAGAAAAATTTCAAAACATACTTTTCTTTTATACTGTGCATTTGCAGATGCATTATTTTCTGTCTTCATTCCAGTGGCCTCTTCAATTTCTAAAAATGTAATAAAATAATTTAATTGAATATAAACTGGGTTAAGTAAGCATACAGACAATTTAACAGCTGGTTGAAGTAAAGAATACCTAATCAGCTATTCCTCTGAGCATTTATCACACACAAGAATAACTGAAGAATGATGAATACTTCCTAAAATACTTCTCCGAGGCAATGTGATTAACGTATCCGGACTGTGTAGCTTGGAGGTGTTTAGAAAAAAGGATGAAATTAGAGGCTTGACTGTAGCATGGGGGCTCAGACAGACCTTTCAGAGCTGAATTCTCCCTTTGCCCAGCCGGTTCGTGCTAGCCTAACTCTAGTTGTTACAATCTCAGGAGATGGAAGCATTCAATGTCAAATGGGCTTGAAGAGTCCTTATGCTAATAGTATACCTAGTGTACATTATTTTCCCCTGGACTGGTCCCCAGGTAGAAGATAAATGGAGCCTGAAAACCTTCAGGCTAAATTTGAGTGAGGCAATCGTGTTCCAGTACGCCAGTTAAAATAAAATAAAAAGCGTAGAGCACCTTATGGAAAGTTTCACCAGTGTTTCAGCAGTGTCTTTGAGGCCTGTCTGAATGAATATATATGCTCCTTAACATATAGCATATGTGACCAGAAATGAGTAGTAACACTATGTTTGTAAGAGAAAGGCTCAAGAGCAGGATTTTGCCTAGAAGTCTGGATGAAGTACACATGGAGCTTTTTATTTATTTATAACAACTAGTACTAAGAACAGCAGTTTGGACAAGTGATAAGAAATGTAATTGATTACTTTCTCTTGTATATAATGGCCTAGATTATGGTGGCTGGTGTTTCTAATGGGTCATCTAGAAACAAAGAAGAGCATTCCTTTGAACACCAAAGCATACATACCTGTGAGAAGTGCATCAATTGTCTCCACTACATGTTTTGCATCTTCCATTGTGAAACACATTGGTGGTTTAAATTTTAGTATATTTCTGTGGGGTCCATCTGCACTAAGAAGGATTTGATGCTCCTTCAGCCTGTGGGAAGAGGAAACTTCTGTGTTAAGCACAGGTATAAAACTATATTGTGACCAAGTTAGATTCTGAAACCTTTTTTTTTCTTGTGCTATGTTATCAAAAGCTACACAAATTTAAACTGAAATTGACTAACCGCTGGGGAATATTGGGAGGGTTTGATCACTGCACATAGTCTTTAAAAGCCACTTACTTGTAAATAAGGTGAAGGGCTTCAGCTGTGGCTGGTGTTCTCTTTTGTTGATCTTTCACCAGATCCACTCCAACAAACAATCCAACACCCCTGCAGCAGAGAAAAAATACAAACCAGTGACATCCAGTGTCAGTAACCCCAGCCTTGTGCTGCAAGAAAATGCAAAACCTGTTTCTAAAAGCTACAGTTCCCTTCCCTGAGGCACAAGGGAGAAAAGAGAGGAGGGTGCTCTCTTTGGTCATCTTTTGGCACTGGCTACTTCAGATGATCAAGTGGGACAACAGATATTTCTGGATAAATAAATTTAGCTGGCTTGTTAAGGCTACATGGCCAAGTAAGAAAGACAGAATAATATTCTTTCTCTCTTGCCCTGCAAACCTCAAGCCAGGGAGCTGTGGAAGACAAATAACCAAAACTAAAAACTAAAAAAACCCTCACAACTCAATACCCTCTTCCTCCCCCAACCTGAAGGCAGTTTTCATGGTAGTAACATGAGATGACAAAAACTCATACTAACATCTCCAAGTGAAATGAACCACACATTTGAGCAAGGTCCGACATCCCAACAGTGCACTGACAATTAGGCTACTGCATGCAGATGGTTCTTCCTCCTACTCTCTCAAAGAGCTTTCCTAGTGACTACACTTCAGAGCTGAATTCTGAAGCTGAATTCTAAGTAGATGGATGGTCAACTTTGAAAAATATATTGCCTTACAGTATCAGTTTTGTGTCATCCATTTAAAAAAAAGGTGTAGCATAATTGTGACATAATGTTTCTGTGTTCCCAGCACTCCCAACTTACTTATTTTTCTAGCACAGTTATTATTCTTCTCTGACGTTGCTGTAAGGCACCCACCTGATATCTCCCACTAAGGGATGTTTCTCCTTTTGCTCAGCCAGCAACTCCAGGAGATAATTTCCTACACGTGTAGCATTTCCTTGGAGATCTTCTTGTTCTATTACCTCCAGCACAGCCAAACCAATAGCACAAGACACTGGATTGCCTCCAAACTGATGGCAAAGACAAAGAGGAAAACAAAATCCATCAAGAAACATTCAACTGTGCCTACCCTTCTCTCCCCTTCTCCGGATTGGCATATCATGAGGAACTCTTGAAGAGGTGGAGATTTTATGCAATGCAGGCTGTGGAGCACTATCCCCTCCACTCTGGGCAGTGTAGGAGGCCCAAGGGAGGGGCTACCACTGCCCCTGCTTTGAGTTTCAGTAATTTGAAGATTTCAGTGCTGAAGTGTTCAAGCTGCTCTCATGGTTTGCCTATTACATGCGCAGGCAAAATACTCCTGTGAAGAGCAGTGGGTGGGTGATAGATCTGCTATTTCTTGAACTAGAGGGTATAAACTCCATTAAAAGCAGAGGATTCAAGGTAGCTGGGAAGAAGGCTCAGTCACAGGAGCAGAAAGAGGACTTGGTAAACGGGAATAAAGCTACTTCTCTGTGGCATGCATGCAGCTCAAATGTTTGGCGGCAAACGGTCACCTTTTTTTTGTTAGGGTTTTGTTAGGTGACAACTGCAGAGCAAGGTCTGCCAGGGTACATGTGCCACCAACACAGAGCCTGTCCTAGAAAATGAGATTTTACATGGCCAACATTCCAGAGCAGGGAGAGAGAAAGGGAAAGAAGAATTTATCTGTATGGATATGTGCTGAAATGCATGGCTTGCCAGAGAGCTAGTGCTGGCTCATATTAAGATATATCACTTGATACAGAGCATATTTAAAAGCCTCTTCACTTGCTTTTAGATGTTAGACTGTGGCTGAGTCTCAAGTAATGTGATGCAGTGATGGATGCAGATGTTAGCTGAATCACCTGAACAACTTCTAATTGCTAAATGCAGAACAAAATAAAAGAAGGTAATCTTTCACATACAAACTTACTGTATTGAAATACTCCATTCCAGAAGCACCAAAACTTTCAGCGATTTCCCTTGTTGTGACCACACAAGACATAGGGTGGCCATTGCCAATAGGTTTTCCCATGGTGACAATGTCAGGCACAAAGTCTTCGCCTTGCAGCTGGAATGCCCAAAAATGCTTCCCAACTCTGCCAAAGCCAACCTGGACCTCATCAACAATGAACACTCCACCCACTGCACGCACATACCTGAAAACAAATAGAATAGCTTCAATGACTAGTGCTGCAGTAAATGTCTCAAGCAGGCTATCTGGGACAGGGGAGCTTCTACTACAGAAATTCTCCAGTGAGAGACCAGGTTAGGAAAAAAGAAAGAATGTGGCTGCCGAAACACAGCTATAGCTATTTCAATAGATAAAATTTTCAGTTTGCTAAATGTCAAGAAAAAAATCTGGTATGTTGATGCAAAATAGGGCACTGTAATGGTACTGAAGTATTCTATCTATGAAGGTTCATCTTCATCATCCATCAAACTTGTGGCCTAAGTATTAAAGATAGAAAAGGAAAAAAAATTATCCAGCTAAAGACAATTGGTCAGCTAATGTTCCATAAAAAAAAAATAGAAGTGGAATCATACTCTTCAAAAAGTAGAAAGGAACCACAGGTAGTGAAAAACCTGTTTCTTTAGTTCATTTTCCAGTTATGACCTTTTGAAGTGATGTACGTACTCTGCCACTTTCTGGAAGTAGCCCACAGGTGGAATTATTTGGCCTCCACAGCTCTGCATGGATTCAGCTATGAAGGCAGCAATCTACAAGAAACAAACTCAGGTGAGAACTGTGCTCATCTACTTGGCCTTTACATAAATATTTAACAACCTAGAAATAAGTGTTTCAATGTGTGCTTTAATTTAACCACGCAATGGTTTGGACAACTGAGGCCTCTTGAGAACAGCTATGGCTAAAGAATTTATTAATTTTGTAATCTGGGGTGCCCAAATTTGCAGCAGCCAGGGCCACCTTTGCAACCTGATAGGAATACAGGGACCTATATTAAGCCCTAGTCCTACAGCTGCTGAAGTGGAAGACACTTACTGATGTCAGTGGATGTTGGATCAGGCTCCTGGGAGCTCTGTGAACTTATTTATAGATTTCAATTTACACGAGACACACAACCATGTTGTGTGTGAAACTCTTGTTTCCCCAAGAGGTTAATGAAACTTGCTTAATGCCAAGGCTCTCCCAGAATGCGTATATGTGGTGATCAGGTTTTTTTTCAGTCTTCAACACCAGCTAGAGGTGGGCAGAAGCTGAACTGTAAAATGACCTGAGGCTACGCTTTGGGCACCCCTGCTTAATGCAAGTAACTACACAAGTAACATGTCAGCATGAGGCACTTGACAAAAGAGGAGAAAAATTCTATAGATGAAATAATTCCAGTTGCTAGGAATGAAAAAGAAAGTTATTTCAAGTCAGTAAGGGTAAGAGCAGCGGATCAGATACACTGGAACATCAAAATTCATTTCTTGTCAACAGCAGAGGTCTATTCAGCAGAGATACGATATTACCCCAAGTCTCCGCATAAGTCTGCTATTTAAGGGATTGCATCCCCACACCACTTGTGAACCCCTCCCTGAGCATCAAGAGGGTGTCTCTGGGCTGGTGCAGTCTTCCTGGAAACAAGGCCGAGCAGTAACGTGTAAAGAACTGTACGCTATATTTGAAGAGGCATGCTACGGCCAAAGAGTACGAAGCTTTCCATAGCATGTGAGGCTTAGCCTTTAGCACAACTTGTCCTGCCACAGGTCTATGTCATCAAACCTAAGAAATATGCAAAAGAAAGGAAACAAGGGAAGAAAAAACAAAACTATCCGTTAGTAGAGAATAAAAAAAAGTTGACGAAGAAACTAAAAGAGTGACGTAAGTGCACTGGACTAGATGAGAACAAGTTGTTCCAACCCCTACTGAAGTCTTCTGGGACTTCAGTGGGCTTTGGATCAAGCCCTACATGTCTCAAAACTCTAAAGCCATCATATAAAACATTAACATGCATTTTAGGTAAACTTGTTCAGAAATCATCTGTTTTTATCAAGGTCATGTTGTAAATGATTGGAAGGTATACATTTTTAGATGACTACGAAGTTACCTTAAGCTACTAGACCTGGAAATGTATCAAGATTTTATCCAGCGTATTTTCTCCATGTCCTGGAGACTTTGATATATCCTTGTTAGAATTTGTGCAGTTTCTCATCTTACCTCAAAGCTTGCCCTAAGATATTCACAATCTACTGATTCAATGCATGAAATGATAAATCAAACTGCTTTGGTTGTATTCGCTTATTTACATCTGTATTATTGATCCCTTTATTGTTGCCTAAAAATACTATGATAAAGAGCATCTGGTAGAAAAATGGGCTATTATTTTGAACACAGGACCCAGCATAGAAGATGAAGGATGGGGGGAAGCAAGCAAAACTGAGTAAAGAAACATGTACTTAATTGCCTGTTTCAAGCCCCCATGCCACACTTAACAGATGAAGCTCCAGCATTTACAGAGCACAAAACACACACCTTACGTCCATTCTTCTGTGTTTCTTCAATAATCTTTTTCACCTCTTCAGCATAAGCACTTGCTGGATCTGGGTGATCTTCTTTGTATTTCCCTCTGTAGATATCTGGAGAAGGAGCCTGAAAAGACCAATTTTTGAATAATTTTTTTTTAAGCCCATCCTTCTATGAAACATTTACTTTCTTTTCTACTGCTCTACATTTCTGGTCTTTCCACACAGAAAAATAAAAATAGTACAGCCTGAATTTCTGCATGGAATTGCAAAAATACTTACAAGAGCTTAACTCAGTCCAGGCCTCTGGTGTGTTCAACAGCTGCTGAAAGAGCCATCATCTACATCGTCCACCTTTCAAGACCATCCCTACATCATCTGCCTTTCAAAACCATCCCTCCCTTCTCCAAGACACAGTACTGAGTCCTCATCCATCATCTTATTTCAGATTCCTGCAGAAAGATGCATTTCTACAACTGGAAAATGGAGTTTTCCAGTCTGCGACTTTCCTTCCAGTGTCCCAGTCACAGTACAAACCTGTATGACTTTCCAGCTTCTACAAACGGTTCAGTAAATAAGAGAAAGGAAGTGGTATAAAAAGGTGAATACTACTTCAATGGTGTGCTTAATGCAAGGAGGTCTAGCTAGGAAAGACCTGCTTGGTGTACATCTCTGGGCTGAGAAAGATTTTTGCCTTTGTAAGATATACAAGATCATGCAGAAAATTGAACTGTACTGCACTCAGCTGGACACCCATGAGCACCATACCCAGATCTGTGTGAACCTGTGGGGTCTGCCTTTCCAATTTTTGGAAGTAGACTCAAATGTCCTGCATATCTTTATCTAAACCAACACAACAGATAGCGGCTAATTTCTTCAAACTTCGTAACATATAGTGCAGTGACTCAAGAAACTTGTAGCATTCTGAAGGAAATCAGCCTCACAGCTGAATGCCCTCTTAGAAATCCAAAAGTAAACAATTTTACTGTATCTAATCCACTGTCAAACAGCCAAGTGTACGTAATCTAGCATCAGCAAAACAGAATGAAATTGTATTTACACCAGAGGCGGGTAATTCAATATGCTGCATAACGAACATAAAAATGACAAAAAGCAAAAAACCACACTTACCACATGCACAAACTCCTTCTTGCTGTCCTTTCCCAGCTGATTAAATTTATAGGGACTGATGTCAATCAGAGATGTAACATGGCCATGGTAAGCACTGTATAAGTGTTAAATATCAAAGTCACTTTTCACCAAAGGTATAGAAGAGCTAAATTTACAGCTGTGCCCATAAATAATTCAGAATAAACAACTGTATCTGCAACACAGTAGCACTGTTTGTTAAGTGATCTTGATTTAATTTACTCATTCTTTCTCTCAAAGAAAATGTGAAAATGCGTTGACTTAATTCACTAGCAAGACTGGAACCAGAAGGCTTTTTTCTTGCATGAAATCGAGTGCCAGCATGGGGACAGACCAAGATTACATTCCCTGGACCACACTACCTCTAAGGTGGCTGTCCTAGCAGCCTTACCTAGCAGTAGAAGGATGGGTCCAGCTCCCTCATTTCCAAAATGTGGGGACCACTCCAGCCAACCCAGGCTTTGCAAACTAGACCCCAACACCATTGCAGAGACAATCAAGAACATGCACTGCATTTGAAGGTGGGGATCTTCTGCAGCAGCAGCACACTGCTACCTGCCCTGAAGACCTTACAGGCTAGAATGTTTGGCTGAAGCCACTTTCAGGGTAAGTATGAATATTGTTTGAATATGAAAGCCTTATATCACAGAGTATTCTAAAGCTGGTTACTACCAAGGCAAATTTGATTTAGAAATGAGAAAACAGTCTTTTGAGCCTAAAGCATGTAGCAGCTTCATTCAGGGAATAAACTATTTCAGCCATAAACTTGAAGTGAAGGGAACCTCAAAGCAAATCAAAGACATGTCTCAGTCTCTTAACAGCACACAAATAGGGTAGAGAGGATGTGTTTGAACTCCTCTGTGTTCTTTACAACTTTCTAGTCGCTAACAAAATCTGCTAATGAACACAAAGAAAGGACAGAAAGCTTTCCTTGACTGGGATGGTAGCTATGGTATAAAAGCCTACAGAGTGTGAGAACCAGGGCAAAGAAATATTTTGTAGTGTTCAGGAACTTGTTGCAGTGAAACAGTGACAGAGCCAGCTCCATCCTCAGCCTCTCCTGGTGGAAGCTACTTTCAGTGGCTCCAAGTCTTGGCCACGTGAATCAAGGAGCGCTAACAGGGATCTGAAAATGGCTGTCAAACAAGTTTTGTGCCGTTCAAATAGAGACAAGAGCTCTTGCAGTTGCTCTGGCTGAACTTTCTAATCGTAACTTGAGAAGAACACCCAGGCCTACAGCTGCATCTCAGCAAGGGAAACCCAGAGACATGGCTGGCCACCTTCCCCATGGGTGATGGCTTGCTCAGTGCCTCCTGATTTTGGAGCTGCTTGGTTTTGTGCACATACTTGTGCTCACTGAAAGCGAGCTGAGCACCACTGCAGCACTGCTGCGGAGTTACAGGATCTTCTTGCCCACTGAATATTTAGTTGTACAAAAAAGAAACATGCCCAGTAGAGTGTGATGGACAGAAAGCCCTTCTCCAGAGCGGCCCTGTGGCCAGACCAATCATTGGTGTTGGAAACCCACATTCAAGACTTTGACCTGAATTGCTTCAGGAGGCTCTGTGGGAAATGCCCTGTAACAGGTTATTGACCTTTTGAGGTACTGACAAGCTTATTTTTCAGAGATCTTCAAGACTTGCGCTTATCCAAATGTGGAAAAGGGATTTCCTGACCTGTTCTAATATGAAAGCAACAACGCTTTTCTTTCAGCAGGCAGTGGAGTACAAAAAGCAGGGGTTTACTGCAAAGCCACTTCTGAAGTAATGGCAGGAGTTGCTGGCTGCATTCATATAAGCTGCTCTATGTACTTACTTTTCAAGGGTGATCACATCCTGGTGCCCATGGTACTGCCGAGCCAGTCGTAAAGCAAGATCATTTGCTTCAGACCTGCATAGTAACAGCCACAAAATAGTGAGAAAGGGCTTCCTATTAAAATGGTATTCTCATATAGAAGGCGAAGCAAAGGATTAATGGATATAACACAGCAGGCACTGTTACCATACAGATTACAATGCTAAGGTTGAGACTAAATGTCATGTAAGAGGGCGAAGAAAAAATGGTTCTTTGTATAAACAGCAAACAAAGAGATGCTTTCTTTCCTTCCCCTAGTTTGCTTGTAGACATTTACCTCCTCTGCTACAAGTGAGACTGCTTTGCAGCTGAGAGTGCAATGCAGCCACAAACCCTAAGAAAGCGATAGCATGCCAACCCCATCTCCCACCCTTCATGACATCTCTGTCCTCCCCAGTGCTTACGCCATCAGGCATCAGAGAATGCAAACCTGCTCCTCAGATGAAGACTCAAACTTCTAGTCTGGCCTGTAACAGCCCCTCTGCTCACAAGTCCCTGCAGGTTGTCTGTTCTGGCAAAGTAAGCGATCACAGAGTAAATGGACCGCCTAAAAAAGACTACTCCTTTCCAGGTCATACATCAATTCACAGATTGCATTCACTACTCTGTACCTAACATTTACCAGTTTGCAGTCTAATTTGCTTCTCTTGCTTTTTTCCCCCTTGTGTGCAAAGCTTTCAGCAAACCAGTTCTATGTTTTAGCTGTCTTGCATTAAGCACATTAAATATGACAGTACACTACTGGAAATATTTTTGTCGCTTATTACTATGTCCTAGTTAGTAAGATTTAGATCAAGCTGTTCTGAGTGTCCATCTCAAGAGCTGCAAAGTAGTCATAATGGAAAAACCCAAACAGTCAGACATACCCGGAATTAACAAAATAGCAAACAGAGAGTTTCTCGGGCAGGGTGGCTGTGAGACGCTGCGCGTACTGAACAAGGTTGTCATGCAGGAACCGGGAATTTGTATTGAGCAGTTCCATCTGTTTTGTTGCAGCCTTTATCACATACGGATGACTGTGGCCAACTAGAGAGGAAAATAATTAGTTATTACTAGCAAGCAGTCAGTTATTGAACCACAAGGAGATTTAGAGAAGTACTATGAACATCATCACTTGGAAGAAGCATGTTCTGATCCCTATTGGAAATTAAGGAATAGGACCAGTCTTACAGGTTAATCTGCTTACCATGTGCAACATTGTTGATACAGTCTAAGTATTTTTCTCCTTTCTCATCAAACATATATTGGCCCTGAGCACGCACTATCTTCAGAGGGTCCTTGGCAAAGAAAACCTTGCAGGAAGGTCTAAAAACAAAATTAAAAATTATAAAATAACATCATTTTAGATTTCTTAGTTGCTCCCCTTCCTCTGAGTATTGGGGAGGGATTCTTTTTTGGCAGCTCTGGAGACAACTGCCTCACTCCGCAGTAAGCTTGTGAGTGGCTCAGATGGTAGGTGTCCTGGCTTAAATCACGACAGTGGGCAAGTGGAGCTCTTGCTGAAATTATAAACAGCCCCCATGCCCCTCCTCAGGCACAGTGGGAACAGAAGTAGATCTTTAATAAGGGTGTATTCAAAGCATTAGTCTGTCTGCAAGTGGTTTCACAGGAGTATAGTGACTGCAGGTCATTCCAGGTCCTTATATGTCCTGCTGTGTTTCTAGGCTGTAACTCGGTTTGTTTACATGCCTTACAAACATGTATTGGCAATTAATTCACTGGGAATAAAGTTATGCTGTTAAACATTGCTTTATACTATAGCCAAAAACTCATTACGCAATGGATGACTACCATATAGAGGTCACATTGAAGAACAAAACATTAATGCTTTGCAGGCTTTATTTTCAGAGGTACTGAGCAGGCCTTAAAACCCTCACTATTTCTTCCTGACTGCTTTGGATAAAATCTTTAAAACCAGCTTTTTATAAGAACCTACATCACTTCCAGCAAAATTTAGACTCCTTGTAAAATTATCCAAAGTACTCTCTCCCCCTCCCAGCCCCCAGTAAGAACATGGCAATGTAATTACGTTGAATATTACTGAGCAGAGGAAAGCTTTCTGAACTTTTCGTAATGTTTATGTGACCTTGGATAAACACAGTTGTTTCCAGGTAACTCAAGAGTTATTGCTGGGTATTTTGAGATTCCGAACTTGTAAAGCCTAAATGTGATCCTGAGAAAGTGAAGTTGTTTACTTTCTTTCACACAATTTCTAGCCCCCTTGCATAGATCTTTTCTGACATCTTCAGTTACTGCTCCGGTACACTTTAAAAGAAAGCAATGCACACCATCATCATCATTGGCCAGATCTTGACAACAGATTTTTCTTCTACAGCAGGTCAGTTTGATTTGTGAAAGTTTCTTTTTGGTTGCCCAGCACATCTGATCCTCTAATCCTTGCACAGGCAAGTCTTGTAATATTGAGCCGGCCCCAAAGAGAGGCTGATGTGTCAGCTTCATGAGGAAGACTTTTTTGAATCTTTAATGAACTTTCTATATATGCCACACATTTAGGATGCAATCCGCAAATAGCCAGTACTGGTTTTAACAATATGCACTTATTTTCCCTTGGCAACACCTACTGAATAAAAGAATTATAGCTGCACATTCTGGTGTAACTAATATTGCATCACAGTGGAATCAGGTAAGCGCACAAACAGGAATATTGCTCGGGCCACAGCTGCCAGCAGCCTTCCTGCATTTCTCCCACTTAGCTCAAGAAAACTCCTCAGCTTCATTTAACAGAGACGTCTGTGTTCCAGGAGCATGCAGTTTATTCACAAAACAAACAAACAATACCCAAACAACCAAACCAAAACAAAAAGACCTCAAAACCCTGCGCAGCTGCATTTCAGACATACACCTGGGTACCACACTCACGTTGCTTGCTCTGATCTCTAAAAAAGTGATGTAGGGTTTGATGCGCTGTGTTTAATGACTGCAGCCTCCCACCGCCGCGGGAATTAGAGGCGCACGGAAGATCTGGCAAGATGAAGGGCTGACGAGCCATGTCCCCTCCTGGCGCTCCCGAAGGGAATGCCCAGCGCTGCCAACCCCCAGCAGTGCTCAGCGGGGCCGCCCGGGCAGTGGCACCGCCGGGAGGGGACAGTGCAGCCGCCGGCGACCTTCCTTCACCTCATCCTCCCGCCCCCGGCCGCGCTTCCAGCCCCTACCCGATGTGCTTCCTCCGCAGGGCGAGGGTCTCAGCCTTACTGTAGCGCTCCTCCATCCCGCCGGCACGGCACTGCACGGCACGGCACGGCACAGAACGGCACGGCCGGGGGCTCGCCGCCTCTTAAACCGGCGCTGCCCCCCGACAAACTCCTCCTCCTTGCCTGCCCCCTCCCGCCTTCCCCGGAGGGACGGGACGGGACGGGACGGGACAGGACAGGACAGAACGTCCCGGCGGCTCACTGCCCTCCCAGGGGCTTCTTTTTTTTTGGGGGGGGGAGTGTGTGTGGGGGGCAACTCGTGCTCGCTATCTACGTCCCCCGCACCTTGGAGCTTTTCCAGCGGTGCAGAGCGGCACAAACTTGCAACACAACCGACTTGCTGCGGAGGGAGAATGGGTAGCCACCCCTCTCCGAGAGGCGACAGGCGACTGGCCTGCGGCTGCTCGCTTTTCCCTGGTCACCGGGCGGGCAGCGCGCTTGTGCGGCACACGTCCCTGAGGGGGGCACCAAGCAGCTGATTCAGTCCAAATTAGTGTAATAATCCAGGAACTTTTACAGGTCCTTATTTCGCTGAACATGTCCATAAGCGTAGGCTGAGAGATGCCTGTATACATCCACCAAAGCCAGTATCCGTATTTCTTGTAAAGTGAGGCAAACTAGGAAGAGCTATGGATTTCTGGTTTTATACACAGAAGTAGGAAAGGGCTCTATCCCTGGTGCTCTGCTGCACTGGTATGTCTTTTTTCAGCCTAGGCAAGACCTAAGTATAACTAGTCCTATGATCTCCTAACCGCAGAGTCAATACAGAAGCAACTTGCTTGAATGTGGCATTGCTTCATAGTTACCCTTGATAACCCTCTCACTGCACATCAAAGCCTGTAAGAAAAACAGAGAACGATTTCACAGTGAAGAAGGGCAGAATTCACGTCAAGAGGCATTGCATTTCAGAACAGTGAAGTTCCTGGCGGAACCATTTAGCTTTACCTTCTCCCTGCCAAGATGCACTCTCTCCTCGCCTGGAGGCTGCTCCTTGAGCTGCATGGGCAGAGAGCAGCAAAACCTGCGCCCACATCCCGGCTGCCCCATCTGTAGCTCGTCTATGCCACCTGCAGAGCTATGTTTGGAAAAGATTTCAGACAGCATATGTAAAGCCACACAACTTCCTGTGCTGATGATACTTGTCTTTTCTAGATCAGTATCCAGTCAGTCATCCCAAATTTTGCAGATGGAAGAAACACTTCCTGATTTTTACATATTTTGTGTCTCTGCCAGTAACCCACCTTTCTGCTTCTGTAGTCAAGCATTTCTTTTCCTACAGGCATTTTCTTGAGCTTCTTCAGACAGCGTTAATTTTGAAGCTCCGCCGCTTTTACATTCCTGCTCCACTGGAAACTTTGCCTCACCCAACCAACAGAACAGCTCTATCACAGAAGTGGCAGGAGGCTTCAGCAGCAATGCCTCTACATCCCAGCAGAGACAGCAGCTGCCGATCTTCAGTGACTTGCCCAGGTGGAAGAAAGCATGAACTTAAAGACAGGAAGGAGCTGTCAAAGCTGTCAGCTGGGGCAGTATTGCACAGCCAGTAATGAGATTCACTGATGAGTCTCAAGAAGATAACAGGCATTCAGATCTGCTAACATCCAAATCAAGCCTATGCTAGAACCTGCCAGGAATGCTTTCCACAGTGCTTTTCCATTTTGCCCATATCTCTGAAAGCTGGGGAATAATACTTAGAATAGAGTAGATGTGGTGCAGTTGTACACGTCATATACTGGACCTAATTGCAATCCCTTTGTGACAGTAATGTAAAGGAAGGCTGAAACATTGGTACTGAAAGGCAGCACATGAGTCTGTGAGTTGAAAGGCATCTCAGAAGAGATGGTTTCCCTGTGCCCACCAGTGCCTGCCCTCTGTTGGTGCCCAGCACAGCCTTGTTCCTCCTCTGGGGCTGCTGGGTGTGGTTACATGGAAGAATTTCAATTGCCTGTGCCGACCTGCCTGGTCTTGCTTGCACAGAAACGCTGGACCACAAACAGATTTAAGGGATATGCAAGCTACTGTGCTCCTGCTCCTTTACAGGCATGCATCAGCAGCTAGCCTTGCTTGTATTAGGAGGTTTTGTTCCAGGTTTAACAAAAGCAAGCTTATTCATAGCTGGATTAATGATTGCTTGACTCAATATTAAACTTCATAAGGAAAGATCAGAGTGGTAGGTGAAGTAGCTTGTTGTGGGGGGAGGGTTGCTTCTCTGTTCCTTCACAGCCATAGAAAGAGGCTTAATAACCAAGCAAATAGCCTGCCGTCTTGGCTCATGGTTCTTGCACACGCTTCTGATATTATCAGCAGGATCAAGCCTGCCAAGTCTCATGTACAGAGCAGAGGAGTCTTTCCTCTCCCTTTAGCAGTGTGATCCTGCTTGAGACAAGGCTTTCCAGCATCTTGTCACTTGGCTGGTTTAGACCTCTTCCACTTGGCCTTGTACTGCTGTGGAGTAAATACTAGCAGCTATTTCTCTATGATATAAAGAATTTTTAAAATGGGGGGGGGGCTTTTTTATATTTTTTGGGTTTTTTTTTGTTTTTTTTTTTTTTTTTTTTTTTAAGAAACATGGTGCTCTGTCTGATTTCTGAACATTTTAATTGATTTTTTTCCCCACACTTGGGTACAGGTTATTTGCTGGCAGGGTACCAGCAACCAGCAGCCTGGCTCCCTGTGTGAATGATGAAAAGGAGTAACTGTTTCTAAGAGCTATTTGAAGTATCCAAGCAAGGTGCTTTTGTCTCCCTATTTAACTGTTTAAGGAGTTACTGTACCTCTGAAAAACAATCTGTGCTGGTTCATCCTGAGAAACAAACCCGTTATTGATCATCAGTGGGAAATGATCTGCACTGAAGATTCATTTCAGTACAGAAAGGTAAAGACTGATGAACCATACTTACCTGCGCCTTCCCAGGGATAGCCAGCTGCTTGATATTTATGCTGAATGGGGGATGGACTTGCCTGCAAGTTGATGTGTTGATCAGCCCTGAGTCAGTCAAACACAGAGTGTGTTAATTGGGTACAAATAGGCACAGGGGAAGGCAGGGAAGAGTGAGGTTAACTTACTTACTGAGCTTCATGGCCACATCACTTTCCAGAACCATTTGCTTACTTGCTGGGTCCTGAATCATTTTTGTTGAGGACCATTTCAGTGCTGAATGTTCCATATCTTTAAATGGAAATTGTGTCATATACACATCTTTCTGATACAAGCTATCTGATGTAACAGAGTGAGAGTTGACATTTTACGTATTTTTATGGCTGTATTTGCTTTTATCAGTTTTATCTCAACCAACATCAATTACGTCACAACAATCTTAATATGCCAAAGAGAAGAGAGAGTCTAAAAACTTGCAAAAAGTTCCAAGATAATTGTTGGTTCCAGGAGGGAGCAGCCAGATAAAGGTATGCCAGTGAGAGCTCATGACTGCTCTGCTTAGGTGTGTGTACTTTGAAAACTCAGTCAAGCCGTAGCCTGCACATACAAAGATAATCACGTTGTTTATTAGTTATTGAACATTCTGCCTTGGTGTAAGCACATGCAAAACCTGCATCTTAGTTGATGTAACAGGAACTGTGTCTGCCTTTGTTCTCAGATGCAAACTAAAGCAGCTTGAGTACAACTATACTAGCAGACTGTGATCTCTGAGGTTTGTGTACGGTATTTTCTTGAACACCACAGGTCATGTGGATATATGTGTATGCATGCAGATATTTATACAGACACGCATACATTCAAGCTCCAAGTTTTGAGCAAGAATCCCAAACCACTGTATTTTCCTACTGCAGCCAGGGGAAGGGGAGAGGAGAATGCCCTGTGAGTACTCTGGCTGGAAATTAGGAGAAGCTAATAAAAGAGAAGGCAAATTAGTGACCCTGGGAAGACAAAGGACTGTGGCTGCAGGAACATGACTTGCTTTGGCACATTCTCCCTTCTTTGCTTTAATACTTATTTGGGTCTGATTGTTACTACTTGCTGGAGCATGAATGCTTTGGCAGCTCCTTGTGTGAAGGAATGACAGAGGGAAGTCATGTCCCATGAGTGCAATAGGATGTGAAGGCTATATGGTGTCGGTTAGCTGAGGTTTGACTTTACAGAGAGTAAAAGGACTGAATGGGAAACCCATGGACAGTTACCTGTAGCTAACTGCACGTGCAGCATGGCACACAGCAGCTGCACTTGGCATTGCTGGGCGCTTCCTTGGGGTTGCTGGGCAAGTTAAGCTGTAAGTATCTCATCTAGGAAAGGGAGCAAAGCTATTTTTAGTCCCCCCAAGAGTCTAAAACAAAGCTAGATAAGATTAATGGACATCTCTGGAGATTAAGAGTAATTAAGAATAATTAAGAGTTAAGAGTAGAGGTCAAACCCTCACAGTGCTTATTCTCTTTCTTAGCCTAGGATGACTACATTTCTTTGAGGTGAAGGAAGGGGAAACAATGGGGAGTGTTTTGTTTGTCTGAAATATTTTGGGACTTAGAAAACCCAGACATTTAAATAATGCTTTGAAGTGATTACAGCTGCTGTCCAAACTTTCATTTTTGTTCAAAAAAAGTCCTTTGTTCAAGGAGAGTCCTGCAAAAATGTGTGTTCTTAGACCAGGGTGCTTGAAAATACTCCATTTTGCAATAATTATTGTGCTCCATCTTTTATGAACAAACTGGATCTGTGGTAAAACTGACCCTCACATTTTCTAGGTTGCACTGGTACTTGACATTGTCTGGGCATTCTCAACAGTTCAGGTTTATTTTTCACCTTCGGTATTACAGAAAGAGAAGACTGGCAATTTTCAGCTTATTTATTTGTATCCTAGTACCTGTGGTCTTGTCTAAGCAATAGTTTCTATTTCTGCTTAGTACATAAATCCTTGCAGCTTTTCCAGAGCAAGAAAAGGCTCTAATATTTGCAGCAAAATGTTTTCCTTACATCCATAGGCTGTTATGCATGTTTAGAAAAAAGATGACTGAATGGACTCAACTTTGAAGGGTTAAGCAACTTGGAGATTTTTTTATTGCACACTATAGGAAAATGGAACATGTTGCAAAGGCCCTGATTTTTGTGTGAATGCGAATACTGACTGAAACGACCTGCATGAGATTTCAAACTACAGATTGGCACAATGCAGCATAAATTTCTTCCGATCCAGACAGACTAGAGCAATGTTTTGCACCAACACTAAGAACTTTACAACTATGCAAAATCAGCACCAGTGTTTGGATTAATATTTTAATAATTACACACTTTTTACATTATGAAAATAAATCATAAATAGTGTAAAAATAATTCTGAAGATCAACTTCTCACAAGCAAGAAACAAAACCTGAAGTACAAAACTGAAAGAAAACAAAACAGTATTCAATCAAAAAACAAGGAGAAATTTTAATAATAAAACCAAAAAAGCATGCTGTTTGATTGGCTTCAATTAAGTCAAGACCAGAGGCCACAGGAAAGTAGTAATTAATAACAAATTAAAATAGGTGATTAAAACCTTGTAATTCTTTACACTACTTGTCAAGAGGCCTCATGACATATTTACAGTGCTAAGACACTCAAAATATTTCTAGTATTGATATTATGGTACTGACCCATGTGTTTCTCCCCCCCAAGCATTGTAATCCTTACCAAATTACTTTTCTTTGTATTTTTATCTTTTCTACTGCACTTATGAGACGATTTGCAATACAAAAATAACGGCACATATAGATGAACTTAAAAAAGTAAAAAATACAAATAAAAATATATAATATTTTCCAAAGGAAAAAGTCAGATACATACATCTTAGTAACATTTTTAAAGTTGTGTGATATTTTCCCAAACATGTACAATAATATAAGAATATCCACATATATGTTAACAATATGTAAAACATTCTTCCACCAACTCAACTCTTCATAATACTTCAGAGAAGTGTGCAAGTACCAATGGTATCTGGGAAATTCATACAATTTCTTTTTTTAAATAGAAACAAATAAAATGCTAACGGTCCCAGGTTAAGTTAAGGCCCCCTGCTTTCCAAAGAAAATTAGATTTCCAAGCAGCATTGATAATTGGATGCATTTAAAAACAAAATTAAACAAAAACAACACTTCAAATCCATTTTTTTTTTTTTTTTAAATACAAACTCCACTTGCTCTGTGTAGCATCCTTTTGAAATTCTGTTAGAAATGATGGTGGCAGGCACTTGTATCTAACAGCATTTAATGAATCCAACCACCATGTAAAATACTTCAGTACAGAGGGTGCAAGAAAATCTTCATTTGTCCATTATAGCAACATTCAGATCCATAAAAAGAAGTTGCAGAAAGAAAAAAATGAAAAAATAAAAAAATCAGGTGTTAGTTCTAATTCTGGTCACTGAAATCAAATAACTTTTTTGCAATGACTAAAAATTAGGCTTTCTTTTGACCACTATCTTTGCAGATATTAGTGGTTTGTGTAACTCTCCAGGGTGAAAATTTATGTGTCTCATTAGGTAAAATACAGAGATTTAAAAATGTAATTTAAGATGGTCAAGCAACAGTGATGAGGAAATTTGAAATGAAAAGTCAACTGCTGCACGCCTTGAACATCTTCATCACATTCAATAGACTGGGAGTATCTTTGCAGTTTTTACTCACTGAAGTGGTCTTGATTCAGTCAAAACCCACTGTTAAAGTTGATGATATTCCCCTTGTTACTAAGCAACAATTCCTGGGTCCTTCCTTCTGCATGTCTCAAATTGCTTTGCAAGGGAAGAATGCATCACTCATCCCATTTCCCTGCTGGGGAAAGGGAGGTACAGCCAAGTGAAGAGCCCAGGGATCCAGGATCCAAACCACATCTCCTGACATGGCCCCCAGCCCTATGCAGCACCACCTGGCCACAAGGACCAAAGGTCTGCTCATCTCATTTGGGGTTGCATTGTCTCTCCTGCTGGCTTAGGAGAGTAACTGATGCTCACATGCACTCTTCCATGAGCATAATGCTCAGTGGAGCCAATGCTAACTTTCCACACTGTACAGTAATCTTAAGAATTATTCCTTTTAAAACTCTGTACTTTACACATGTGCAGGTGTATGGATTTGATCATTCTGAAACTCATTCATACAACTTACGTGGTAGACTAAAAATATATATATAAACAGCTGGATGAAGAGTGTCATTCTGCCTTGCTACGCTATCAGAATGTGACATCAAATTCAGTAATAAATAAAAATATAAATCAAAAAAATACATTGTTCTATGAATTAACATTTCATGCTTTACTTCAGGAAAAAATACAAGGGTATCCAAAGCATCCTGAAAGAAAGCTTCCCCATAGCTAATCTATGAATATGAAGACAAGGACCATGTATGTCAGACATATTCCATACAGTGCTTCAAAGACTTGCTGCTTCTGTAACAGGACTTCTGCACAATCTGGTTATAATATACTGGAATAACAGAAGATTACAAAACCTGGTGTGAAACAAATACTGAAAACTCTCAAAAGAACAAGAATTAATCATATCTGAAAAGGTCAGGGATACAGAAACTGTGTAGACCAATACCACTACAGATTTCTACAACTGAAAGGACTGGTAGAGGAACTACTGTTCCTGTCACAAACTAAACAAAACAAATCATATCTATCTGGAGGAATGCTACTAAAAGATACAACACGCAGGCAGTTCAAACTATAGCTTTGCCATCGAAAGACAAAAGGTATACTAGCACCAAAAATAGTACTTTTTAAACAAAATAAGCATGTTGCAAGTCTTCACAAGGTGCTTTTCTTGATTAAATATTAAACACAATGCATTATTTTTCCCCTTGTCCTGAACATGCAACTTATCTACATACTGTTAAGTTTCAAGTCAATCCTTGAGATGCAAATATTGTCAAATCTGTGTATGTAGTTTAATGTCAAATTAATTGTTTTATGTCAAATTAAATTGTTTATTTGTTGTTCACTCATGGCCATTTAAATGGAATGAATCTTTGATGATATTGAAAAATACAGAAGCTTAAAAATTTAAGTCAGATTATTTTGGGGGAAATAAAAGTATTCCTTCCTGGTGGGAATTAAATAAAGAACTTGTAAGACGAAAAACAAAGTGAGTAAAGGTGCTGAAGTGTTTCTTCAGCAGGGTCTCAGTGTCAGGGAGTTAAAGGAAAATTGAGTTTTGACTAATGCTTAGCAGCAGTATCTATAAATATTTTCTGAATGAGGAAATGAATCAAGATTCTGCCAGCTTTATTGATGCATACAGAAATGGATGCAATGAGGACAGTTTAAAAATACAGATATATAAATTTTAAAAATGAGAGTGCTAATGACAGTGTGCATTTAATGGCTCTTTACCTTGTTGCTCTTTCTTAAATAACCTGTGTTTTTGGACAGTCTTGATACAGAACTGCTAAAACATCTAGCCAGATAAGAAACATCCTACTTGATTTAGCATTTGAAAACTCTGAGGGACATTTAAAAAATATTTCATCTTACTGTATGATTGCCAGTATTTGCTATTTCATAAAAACATTCAACTTCTAGGATTCATATCTGCAATATACCCAGCCAAATGTGCCATCAGAATATAGGCATAAGAAACTCTTTTTTTTTAGTCGGGCAGCTTGCTCCTCAGCCTGTTGGATTTTGGGATAGTGCTTCTTAAACAAGCAGACTAAAACTGGTTCTCCTCTTGTGCCCTTTCTGTAAAGTTCCTCATTCACATTACTGCTGTAACACTGATTATTAACACCTTATATTCAGTCTATGCCATGTGAAGGCTTTCACCACTGTAGTAATGATTATTCAAACAAGTCAATACTTGAATCTCTGAAAATGTAAGCAAATAAAATCATTTTCCCTTATATCTGTGAACACTTGTTTATTTCTTAGTGTTGGAAAGATGGATATAAGCAGTGAATATATATATATATTCAGTATATATACATCTATATAGTGTTGGAACTTTGTTTTTATAAGTAAGGTACTACCAGATGTGGGACAATTAATTTTTAATTTTAATTTAAAATTAATTTTTAATTTTAAAAAATCTGTGGAAGATTTCCCATCTTGAAAAATTCTTTTTTGTCCCTGATACAGCAAAACGACAATAAAGATTTAGCAAAGTGAAAGATCTCATTATAGTGGCATTTCCATTGATCTGAGATTGTGGGTGAATATGAAAAGTGCAACCACACCAGGTCTCCGTCTTCACATGATTTAGAAATGATGGAGTAAGCAAAAACATGCCTTCCAAGAAGGGTAAGGTGCCCACACATGGATGGACACAGGCTGTCTTCAACTTTAGTTTTGGTCTACGTATGAAAGACAACTCTCAGAAACGCAACTAGAAAAGTTTGTGATCATCCTGCTATATACACTAGGAATGGAAGTGCTATAAAAAGAACTTCCATGTGCCAAGTATGGCACCATTTCTCATAACCTAGCCTCTCAAACTAACTACAGAGCACCATATGAAGACTCAAAACTGGAAGAAATATTTCATGGCAAAAACTACAAATGTGCACAAATTCAGTATTTCTAACAATAAAAAAAGGGGAGAAGCAAAACTTTGCCCATGTTTCCCTAGAAAGCTAGTAATCTGAACAGAAATGGAGAAATACCGACACCTTTAACAGTGTAGTGTGGTAACTAAATGTGCAGTGGTAATCACACAGACTTGTTTCTCCTATGTTTTTTGAGTAATAATGTCCAGTAAGGTCACTGTAACAGCAGAAAAAGAACAAGATGTATAAATCAATTTGTGAAACAAAAATAAACTATTTTCTTTTTTAGACTTAAAGGCTTCAAAGACTCTAAAATAAAACCTTAATACTGAAACAAGACGCATGTCTAGCTTGAAGTATTTTCTTCAATGCCGACATCACAAATGTTGAACAGATTATTGAAATGCATCCTTTATGGCAACAGTTACAGGAAAAGAAAACAAAATTAACCATAGCTTCCAAAATTCTGCAAAGAAGTTCTGCTAGTTTTGTGTAATTTAAACTGAATCACCTGAAAATCACACCATGGTACATATGTCTCTGGTCAGTTCCATTATCCTCCTCCACTGGAGGATGATCGGATTCATCCTCGCCTCAAGAATGCTATTTCCTCCAGCAGTCCCAAAATACAATATGCAGAGCACATATTCTGTCCATCCTTGGGTAAGGTTGAGAAGCTTCTGGTCTCAGGCGGCATCTGCCATGCAGAAACGATGCCTGCAGCACCACTGTAACCTTTTCAAACAACCCACAGAGAAGTCTGGTTTCTTCTTCAAACTTCTTGCCTTCTGGATTAAGGACTTGACAGAGCCTGTCGTGAATGTCTTCACGACCGTGAGCAGTGCAAGGCAAACTGATGCTGATTAACAGGCGGGACCCTCTTTGATCAAAGGGGCCAAGTAACCTGCAAGACTGGAAGCCATCCACCTGCAGCTGGAACTCTATTCTCCAAAAATTCAAGGCCTCTTTCTATCCTCCTCTGGTTTATCTCTTTTTAGCAATAAGCCATGGTGTGACTCCCTTGGGATGACAAAAGGAAACGATTCAGAAACTGCAATCAAAGGTCACCGTGAGCAGCCATTTAGTACATAATGTGATCACACAACAAGCAGGTTTGGCACACAAACTCATGCTTTTAGTCTCTACAAGCAGATGTGGCATGAATCAGTGAAGTATTTAAGATGGACATGGAAGCCAATTCAGTAAACTTCAGTGGCGGCTGGTACAGTACATTTCATAGCATTTTGCTCTTATTTGGTCACAATTTCTTGTAAACTAGTTCATGGCACTCATTGTCCATGCAGGTCCACAAGCCAAAATATAAGAATTTACAGAAATAATCAGATTTCTATTATTGATCATTGTACTGAGATCTCTCTCTAATGAAAGAGAGAATCTTTGCAGGTTTACCCTGCAGTTATATATCATCTAACTGCAGATGTAAGTGAAAACCAGATGTACACACAGACTATTGCAAACAAGTAAAAGCAGCTACATGTAAACATATCTCAGACTTGTAAAATCAAATTTTCAGTTTTCAACTATAAATACAAAAAGTGGTGCACTATATACACAACTTCATGCTTGTATGGTTAGATTCATCACTGCAGAGACAAAAAAAGATACAGATTAATCAAATTAGTGAATTGATATTTCAGATATCTAGTCCAAATACATAGATACGGCCGAGTTACAAATATGGATAGTTGTTTCCTCAGCATCAGCTATTCTTCAGAGATAAATGCACCCAGGATTTCACTTATGCTTTCTGTTTTCTAATGTATTACACGCCAGTATCCCTCGACCTACGTTATTCGGAATGCTATGGTTTTAAATCTAGCACTGTCTAGGTTAAATCTTTACTGAAATAATGTTGCCAGTTAACATTAGCTAGAACATGACAACCAGGAGTATGAATTGAAGAACAGAAAGGTAGGCAAAACAGAAGGGCAGGAGGCCCTGCTCTTCTAGGTATCTCAGAAAACTAATATCATAATAGGTCAAGATAAATATTTGATAAAAGTGCCATATCCATGAGCTTTTATAAAGAATGGTAAGCAGTGATCATTGCAGAAATCAAAGGATGTGTGAGTCTTCATATGAAGCAGAAAAGTCTTGGACTTTCCAGAAATCGAAAGCAAACTATTTTTACAATACTGCATCAATAAATTATTACTTCTACATGTATATTACTACCTCATCAGGCCAGCTACTGTTGTGGGAGGTCTTATTTTGCATTGCTGCATATATCTGTCTAAGAGGCTTTGAGGTATATCCTGATTGGGTTCAGTATGACTGTGACAGGCTTTTCTGTGTGCCAAAGACGTACTGCCCCCAAAAAGTAAAAGCTCTGCCCATCCTACCTTTTGCCAACATCCAGGCATTGGTAATCCATCAGGACCCTGTTCCAAGGGGAGCAAGTCAAAAAAAAAAATAAAATAGAGAAAGCATAGTTAAGTTTGATAGGATATTCTTCAATACCCGTTAGAACAGCTAAAGCAGCTCTGACTTTCTAGCTGATGAGTAGCTACCCGTTTCTACCATACTTTCTTGTTCTCAAGGTGAAAGAAAAGCCAATTTACACTGTAAATACATATATGCGCACCTCTGCATAATGATTTATTTTCCCTAAATCATTAGAATATCTTCACTGGTTTCTTATTGCTGTTAAAGCTCAGGCTGCATATGATTTTAAATATGTAATAAAATATAATAAATATAATTTATTATTCACAACAATCAGTAGCTGATTGTAAAAATCAATGAGCAAGAAAATATTATCACTTTTATCTGGAGGGTATTTGTGTTTAAAATCTGTATTTAATGGGCCCCTAGTACAAAGTAAACCCAATGATAATACAAGACAACTCATATTTGAGTAGAATCTTTTCTGTTCACTTTCATGCTTAGCTTTTGAATGAAGCAGCAAAATCTTAAGGCCTGAACATATCTCAAGTGACAAAGTGGAAGAAAGCAGTGGTAGGCTCAGGGCAGTACAGCAGCGCTGATTAATTTATCACTTGGACAATATAGCCATCTAATTTTTTCTTCTGTTAGTGAGAGTCACTCCATTTCTTTTCTGTCACCACCCTACTTTCACATATCTTGATGCATTCAGTAAGATCAGAGCCAACTTTTGACCGTAGTCATACTTGTTTTCATGGAACTAATTTACATGGTTATATAGGGTTTATCCAGAGAGTTGTATGCTCAGAATTAGGAGCATGTATGATGTAACTAGACTATACATGAGCAGAAAAAAAATATCTGGCCTTTACATTTTTTTAGACTACAAAATAACAATACTTATTATGTGCATGTACATGTGAAGATAGTGGTTCAAGAGAATTTTCGGATGTGCCTGCTGTTCTATGATTCTATGCAATCTGATGGAAACAGCTTGCTGCCTAAAGCAAGAAACAGTGAAGTTTTCTTAGCAGTTTGTTCTATACCTATGAATGGAATATTTTTCATCTATCAGTAATTGCTAGTGAATCTCCAGATATAAATGATAATGCAGAGACAAAGAAACATTTTTAAATTACAAAAGCATGCTTGATTATCCCCAACAAAATATGAAATATGGTCACCATTATTTGGAAGCAAACAAAGTGGGCTATGGAATAATCTTAATGGACTATGTATTTAAGATTAAAATTCATTAACATCAAATTAGAAGTGCTATAGTTGAAAATAAATCTACTTAACTTAACATTCATCTTAGAGAACCGTGCTTAACCACCAAACAGTATCAGAACATGCAGATCAAATTTTACTGCGAACAATTCAAAAGAAAATCTTGTATCTTTAGGAAATGTGTATGTTCTGTTCTTTTTTTTTTGTTAAGAAAAATAAAGGAAAATAATTGAAACTTACTTTGCCATTAAGTAAAAATCACTGTTGCCATATTGGTACAAGGGAAAGGGTCAACAGGTAACATTTTAGTATAGGTGGGAACTTGATTTCATGCTAACATAGGGTAGGGAGTGTTGTGTGTATTCCAGGAAGGTAAGTTCCAAGGGTAAGACCATTAAATTGAAGACGTTAAATAACAAAGACAGTGAGGGTGTGGGCTGCAGACTGTTATCCTCTTATGAACCTCTGGTCAGTTTTTTATTTCCAGATCTGTTTGAAAAGTATTTGATGAACAGGCCAGACACCAAAAGTATTACTCGTGTAAGGTCTGGGAGATCAGGCTCCAACCTGGCTTACTGGAAACCTGTGACTTGATTTTTAGAAATAATATTTACATCATTTTGTACTCTCATTTTGACCAAATCATGAAAACATGCACCTAAGACTGTATGGATTTGAAAGGAAGTCCGGGGCACAGAGTAGCTGTGGGACCAGGCTAGGGTGAAGAACTGAGCCAGTGCAGACAGAAGTCATCAGACTTGATTAGAAGTGGAGATTGCGCTGGGTTTCTACAAAGACTTGTGTTTAGGGTGAGTAAGGCAACAGGTACTTTGTGAGGGAAAATAACAAACCAGTGAATCTCAGGGAAAATGTAAGAAGGACACAAACTGATAAATTGCTGTGTGATGTGGGAGCAAACTGTTGAGAGTTAGGTTTGAGGTGTCAACAAAAAAAATGTGTGTTCTTTGATTGCAGTTATGATCACTGAAGCAGCTGGTTTGTCCATGCACATGCATGTGTTAGGTGAATAATGTAAGGTCAGCTCAGAAAAAACATTACATTGAGAATGGCTGACTACAAACAAAGGAACTGCATGCAGGGTTGGTAGGAAAGAGAAATACTGTACCAATTGGCAAGGGGCATCCAGCCCATCCAGGCCAGGCTGGCCTGGCTCCCCTTTTTCCCCCTTAATTCCACGGAATCCCTGTTTGTAAAGATTAACTTGCAATGTTACTGTCAAGGAAATACCTTCAGTATTGACTTATCTGGAGTGAACAAATAACAGTAGAGAGGCAAGAGGAGCAAGCTGACCATCATGGCGTCATTTCAACCTGTGGGGCACTGAATTCGGCACATCCCATGGTTGGTTCCTTTCTAACATGTTTGTCAGAAAATAAACACCAGTAAAACCCACAAATTTGGCCTGAAGGTCTGAAGTCTAGTGCTTTAAACCAAGTTAGGAGGTTGACAAAAAAAGTCTGCTCCAGAATTTGCCAGAACTTGAGATAATGCTGCGTTAACAAAGGGCAGCAGGTGACACAGTAATTGCTGCTTGCTCCTCTCCCCTCATTTTTATTCCATCAGTCTACAGCAGGACAACTGATTGTCCAATACACAAGTGAGACGTACCAATGGGCAAGGTGCATCTAATCCAGGAGCACCCTGTTCTCCTTTCTCCCCTTTAGGCCCCTTTTTGCCTTTCTTTCCCTTTTCCCCCTGTGGATACAATGGTTTGGATAAAACAAGTTTCATTCTTTTGGTAAAAAAATTAAAGAAAGATTGGTTTAAAAGTTTTGGGTTTTCTTTATAAGCCAATGGAGAGCTGAAAGGACACTTACCACTGTGTTCTGGTTTGGATGGTGCATTATGTGGAAAAATAAATTATGTAATCACAAGCAAGAACTGCAATCAGTAGGTATTAGTTTGTGTTGGTATATCAGCATTATGAATGTTTTGAATCTTAGAACAGGGCTTGAAATCATTGATTTCTTGAGACACAGGCAAATCTGCAAATCTTCCCAATCCACAGTCCAAAACAAGAGCTTTCCTCTTCGTTCTAAGTGGTAGCACTGAAGTGCACATGGACACTAAGCTGAATTCGCCAGCTTCCCTACAAAATTTGTCACTGGTCAGAAGTAACTTTGTGAGAGCAGAGTACATCAGCATAGTCTCTCTAAAAAAGACCTGTGGCATGGATGCTTTGCAGGGATGGCTGGTCTCTGGCTAAGTTCTATCAACTTCCACAGTGTCATGTTAGGGGTAAACTTAGCCAGAAGCATTTTTTGCAGAACTGAACCTTTTCACTCTGGTATGAGTTCGGGACAAATCCTGTTCCCAGTGGTGTCCACAGAAACACACAGACATCACTGAGGGTGCACTCCTGTCATTCCAAATGCAACACGACCATTTCAAACCCTGTTACAGGAATCAAAACATTTGAACTGCTTGATGGAGAGATGTGCTATGACACTTCCAATAATTTTATAATGTACTGGCATCAAAGTAGTAAGTGATAATTAGATTCTTCATTTAAACATCCCAACTTTTAAATGTTTTCTCTACTGCAGGCAACATTCCATCTACTTATTTTACTGAAATCCAGTCCTTTGATTTCACATTGAGTTTTACTTTTAAATGTAAAACTTCCAGTGCTTTAATTGCTCTTAGAAATGAGTAGACTCCCCTCAACAAAGCTACCTGCAAAGATGACCTCACCTTCAAGCAGTATAAGATGTTCATAGAGTTCATTTTATAATCGATTTCACACCAGTTATCACAATGGTAAATGAGTTTCAGGATTGCTCTCAATTTCACAAAAATCAAAAAAGGTTCTGTTAAAAAAAAATGAAACAAATTGGACTAGGATTGTAAAAAATGGGATAGGAAGGATGAGTAAAACGGGAATATCACAAGGAAATGGGAAAAATAGTCATAGGAAAATTAGTATGACATTGGAGAACCAGCAAGCGAGGTTGTGGCTATTGGGTGGATTTATTTTGTGAGGAAAAGGGTAAAAAAGACAGCGGAATTGTAAGGAATGGAGGTAGAAGGAGAAGGAAGGAATGCCCCTTTGGAAAGAGAGACAGATTTTGGTGAAGCATAGTAAATAGACATTTAACTAGCTCCACACCAGTACAAAAAACAATTCATTAACAAGAGGCAAACACCATTTTACACAATTAAAAAATAATTAGTTATATCTTATTTAAGAAAAGAAAGAAAGCACATTATTCATTTAATTTCATAGCATACTCAACACATTCAAATGAAAAAAATCTTTTCCATGAATAAACCATACTGCATTCATGACACTATAGCAGCAAAGTTTCTTGTCTATCTTTTCTGTGTGCCAAAAAGTCACAGAGTAATATTTAGGGAAACAGCAACTCGAACATTACCCTTCTTTACCATATTATAAGATTGTGATGTAAAAAAAGCCCTACATGTCAGGAACTGTACGCTGGCTAAGTTTTCATCTTAAACCTAGAAACATGACAGTGTAGCACAGAAGCCCAACAGTTTCAGTGCCAAATCTCATGTTATTTGTGCTTGATGCAACACCAGTATACTTGCTGTGAGTACATGCAAGCACAGATCATGAACATACTCCAAAATGATTCTGAAAATGGACAGTACAGTTTGGTTTCTACTCTTTTTTATATTCTTAGGACTTGTATTTCTCTACGTCGTTCTGTTACAAGCTATCAGATAACTATTTAAACATCCAGTTTTGCAAGGCAAATCTATGATCTTATTCAAACCAATGCAGCAGTCATCTGTGTAGAGAACAGTCTGATTTCCTGAGCACTTGACTACTTTTTACCATGCACTGAGTTCTTGTCTCTTAATCTTCACCTCATTACTCTGACCTACCAAGGTGCACAGGAGTTATGGAGAATCTACATGTGATGAAGGTTAAAAAAAAAATAAATTCCTTCTTGCCCTTCCTCAGTGCCTAAACAAACACAAATTTGTGGCACTTCTGTAATACTGTTATGGTTGTGTCCTGGGTTCAGCTGTAATAGTTATTTTTCTCCTTCTTAGTAGCTGGTGTAGTGCCATGTGAGGGGGCAGTTAGCAAGCGGCTGCGTGGTTCTGAGTTTTGGGCTGGGCTTAAACCACAGCGGGCTGGAACATCTCCAGTCATGACATGCACAGATTTTCATCAATGTCGAGTGTAGGAGGGAAAAGATGATGCCTTTCCAGCCCCTGTTGTGACACATCATACCCTTCTGTCAACAAGGGACACAACTGCACATTTAGGATCAGGGCCCCTTTCCCTCCCTCTCCCCATAACACAATCTATACCTTTTCTTAAAAGTTTTTTATTTCTAAAAGGGGTGGGGTTTTTTTCATATAGCTTGAAAACACAAAATCTATTGTACAAACCTTTTTTGTGCTTAGTGCTCCTGAACTATATTTTTAAATGACTAACTAGAGTTAGAACACTTTTACAAATTATTTTTACAGCCAAGTTAAGCAGACATTATAATGCAAACACTGACTGCTTTCACTGCAGCACAACTACTGACAGGCTGAAATAAAAATCATCAGTCTAGGAGTCATCTCAAACTGAAGAAGTAATGCTTTAATCCCTGCTTATCATAGCATGTCTATGAACAAAACAAGTGTCTGATCCTCAATAGAATGTTAGTAATGATGCATATTTTTGCAATGCAATTTGAATTTCTTAAGTAGAAATTTGCTAATCTCAATGTGCACAATGCCAGTCTAAGACAATACTGTAAGGAATATTTAAAACCCAAGAAAACATGAGCTAGACCCTCAGCTTGTAAACTAGTTTAATGAAATGGGTGCTGCTACACCAGTTTGGTAATAGCTAATTAGTACCTTACATAAAGAAAAACATCAGAACTGAGAAAATTTGTTATAATGAAACCTTCCATTAATTGCATTACTTTGTCTTTTGAGAGTCAGCCTTCCATTTGGAAAAGGAACTACTGATGCAGGAAGATACAAGTATTACCTCATTTCTGGAAAACTGTCAAATCTGTGCAACAGAAGCCTCTTTGACACAGGTCTCAGCTATACCTTCCCTGATTTTTCACTGAGAAAGACCTTCCTTTGCCTTCTAATTTTCTTTGAATAGCCTGAGAATTTTTAAGACAGAGATTCCATCTCTGCTGTCAATCTACAGACTTCCTGGTGATCATTTTAATCCAAAAGCCCATAAGATAATGTGGTTTCTGATATATCTGTCAGACTTGTTAAGTAGGTTATCCCATACATTCTCCTCAAGAAACAGGTTTTGCCTTTTCATTAATTTTTAGGGGGTTGGAGCACACACAGTTCCTCACATGATTCCCTTGCCCTTTTTCAGCTGGAGGTTCCATGTTTGAGGTATTCAGTCAGTCTCTGGGAATAATGAGCTAATACCCAAAAGCAGCATGCTGGACTCAAGGACATTAAAATATTTTTACATCCTGAGTGCAAGAATCTGAGCTGTCCATTTTCACAGGATGTATTTATATAAGCCAACTGTTTTACCAGCTTTCCAGCTTTTCTTTCAGAGATCTTCTAGGGATCTGATGGCTGTATTTTGTCTACCTATCTCTAGCTGCACACGGAAACACAGAATCAGAAGGTCTGATTGGAAGAGACTTCTGTGGGTTGCCTGGTCTAACCTCCCACCCTGAGCAGGATGATCCCTGACCCTACATCAGGCCAGGCCAGACCAGGTCCTACAATGAGTTCAGCCACTTCTCTGGGTAAACTGTCCCAGTGCTGTGCTGCTGTCCTAATGAACAAGGTTTTCCTAACAGCCAGTCTGAACCTCCCAGGAGCAGCTTGTCCATATTACTAGTTCTGTGCATAAATTTTTGGTGGTTTTTCATGATTTTGCTCAGCATGTGTCTGTGACCTGCCTTTTGGCACACAGTAAAAACAAAGATAAGTTTTAATGGGACAATTTATAGCATAAAGACAGTGGAACTGACTAGGCTGAGGAACCAAGAAACAGTTAACACTGGTCACCTTTTCTCCCTTTTCTCCTATATCACCCTTTTCTCCTCGAGGACCAGGGAAACCCTATAAAAAAAAGTGGACAAAGATAGGTCTGCTTTTACTCACGTGCAGGTTAAGCTTTTAAATACTCTTGGAAAATATATAAAAAGATGATTTCACTACATGCTGTATACATGTATATGTGTTACGTGTGCATACATGCATGCATACAAGAGTATGTGAGACAAGTCATAGTATTTGGTAATTTTGTCAGCAATGGAAAGAAATGTAACTCAAAATGGCAATAGTCCATGCAACATAGCATATCTACATTCTGGAAAAGACTCTTCCAAGCTAGGGCTTTCAGTGCAGGACTAGAGGAATAGGCTTTCAGTACATCTTTTTAGCATGCCAAAGAAAGAACCTATGTTTTGAAATACATCCCTTACAGGTTATGGAATTATTCTCTTTAATTAGGATAAATTTACTTAATCAAATATTCTGAATATTTTCTTACCAAGTACAGTTTTCCAGCCTACTGACTTCCAAAGGACCACCTATACTTGTATCATTAAGCACTGTATCTGGTGGGTTCTGTCAGTAAGGGCTGCATACTGCATAATCTTTGTTCTCTTTATCATAGAGAAAGAGCAAATGCTGATTTAGCACACTCTCTCTATGCACTGCATGCACACTAGATGGAAACAAAGCTGTTACACTCAGTAAGCTATTCCTTGAAAGATGCTTACCTACCATTGTGAGTGTATTGATCATACATATTACTTACATCAATGCCAGGCTCTCCATCTTTACCCTGCCAAAGAACCATATAAACTACATTAGTGTCCCTAAACTATGATAGCAATGGCTGCCTTGATGCCTGACTTCTGTGCTCCCTCTGTACAGCAGTACCCCATGATGCTAAGGCTGTTAGCGAAGGACATTTCTGTCAGTGTTTAACATTTCGAGGAACTGATAACTTGACTGTAAAATTTTGTTTGACTGTAAAAGTTTTTTTGTGTGCAGATTCCAGGAGCAAGCTAAAAATACAGAAAAGCCTATTATGAAATATTATGTTTAATTTTCAGTTCACAGGAAAGGGAAACAGAAGTATTTTTTTAAATTTAACTCACAAAAATGACCCTCAGATGAATATACTCTCAAGCTAATTTAACACTCCATGGAGCCTGAAAACTATCCTTATCATTGACTCCTGATACAATTAAATGGATCCTATTAAACCACAAGTCTGTATTCCATCTTTAATTAATTAAACAGATTAGACTGGAGAGGGTATGGAAGCATTGCAGATCTCTTGCAAATGCTGGTTGTGCCTGGCTAAGCACATTTACATGGCTTTTCTTGTGTCAAAGTACAGAACAGGCATGTGTATGTGTACACAAGTGACCCAGTCATCAGCAAAGTAAACAGAGTAAGTCAGCTGTTTTATTTAGGCTGTCCTTGTTAGGTGAAAGGAAGCTCTCACTCATATTTTAGACATGGATAGTAATCTTTAAATGGTAGATTTAAAGCATACCATCTCCGCCTATAAATGATCAACAATGAACTTCCCAAGTTGCTTCTCAGCACATGGCACAAAAATGAAAACAAAACTGGTCTCTGAAGTGTCAAACAAAACAAAAATATAACGGTGAAGTAGCTTTCCAGCACAGAAATCCAAGCAGTTTATTGACATAAAGAAAGCTACAGCTTTCCACGGTTCATCCTGAACTCCTGCCACTGTCACACGGTCCCCAGGCAGCTGATTGCCACAGGCTGCAGAAAGAGGAGCACTTGCATTCTGGATATCCTCTTTCTTGCTGGTTCATGTCAGATTTGTTTCATTACTTTTGCATGACCACGTGCATGGTCAGGAATCTAAGCCTGTGATACAGACCAGTGAGCTTGCACTGTCAGGGATAATTATTATCTATCTTTGCTTTTTCCAAATAACTGTATTGCTAGGTGAAAAGCAGTCATAAAGCACACAAAGTTTAATCAAGGAATGATGAAAAGCATAACATGTACAAACTATGTGCAACTTACAGGCAAGCCATATGGTCCTCTGGGTCCAGGATCACCTATGGTTCCCTTTTCACCCTAAGAAAATATTACAGAACAAGCAAACAAAAACATTGGCTGTCTGAGATAGAAATGATCTCTACCAAGTGCTTTAGGTTAAAGTTTATGCATTCCTAAATCTTTAGAGTGAAAAATAGCCAAGATAATTTACTTTTATTAAATGAATAAGGGGACAAAGAGATGTGTATTACTTTTGAGGCAAAATGACTTTTCGGGCATATGATATTACATTTGGTTTTAAATACATTTGCAACTGAAAATATTTTTTAAACTGAACTTGCACTGATTTAAATTTTAAGCTTATAATTCAATAAAAAGCCAATGTTGTAATAAAACCTGAGAACATACAGCATCAAGCTTCACCACAGCAGCTGAGACATAACACAGTGACAATTTGTTATACAGGATTATTTGGATACTTTCTTCACCTCCTTTCCTTAACATGACCTAATGCAAGACTTTGTTCAAGGCTCCTAGCCTACAGAAGTGCTGTTTTTCATCCTAGCAGTTGCTGCACTTCAGTTCTTGAGATAATGCTGTGTACAAGATCCTCCAAAAATCTGGATTATTTATTGGTCATTATTAATTCATTACTCTATTATTAAATATAAGACAGAGATGTAGATGTGTGCCTAATTAATAGCAGTGATCATTGGCACAGCCAAGTCCCTTAGCATAGCTCTGAAAATGTGCTGCTAAGTCTAAATTTTATTGACTGGATGATATAAAAAAGCAGGTACTGGAATAAACTGAGTCTGAGCCTGTTGAATAACCACAGCAGTAAGGAGTTCAACAAAGTAACTGACATTTGATCTATTTTTGATGTTTTACATTTTTATATGGTGAACACTGTCTGTGCTCACTTTACTGTAGTAGTGATTACCTGTGTTATGTCTGGTCTTTCTGGATTTTGATAATCTCCAGCCATTTCTGAGCAGCGCTTAGGTAAGATGCCCTTGCAGAACAAGAGGAGGTATTGGGAAGTAGCAGCTGATTTTCAGAACAGTAAATCCCTTGCAGCTTTAAAACCTTCTTCTGAGAAAAAAACTGATGTGCTGACCATGTATGTAACAGTTACAAAAATGTTTGATCACTACTTGAGATATGTCAAGACTAGTTAAATATCTTTTTTTAAAATCTCCAACAGCAAAGATGACTGTACAGAGTTCCCTCAAGATAGGCCTATTACACTGCTAAACATATGGTAGACATAAAGATGCTGAAAGTACCAGTCTAGGAAATAATCTCATCTGTTGTGTAAGAGTATATTTTGGGAAATGCATCTCCCAATTTTTTTTGCCTCCAATACAAAGCACATGCTGAAACGTGTTTGGAATACCAGATGAGGTCCTGAATGTTTATGGATTATATAAGATTGATGGACCGTCATAGGCATACTGCCCTAAGCCATCACGATAAAGCATTTCCTTTAGGGAAACAGGCATTTGCAAACTTCAGTAAGGCTTTTAATATCTTTTTTGTATGACAATTCGTCAGTGCCCAAGGAATAGAAACCACAGCCTTTGGTTCTGCCTCCTATTTCACTTCAGTCTCCTGAATCATGGGTGAATATGAACTACCATTTGCATGAATAAAGCTGCATAATTTGTGTCTCCATTAAGATTGATACAGAGATTTTATAGCACTGTCATGGTGACAAACATTTTAACAAAATTAAAGAGAATGCACTTTCCCTACCGGTAGAGAATGTGCAGAGTGATGACTGTGTTCCATCTGAGAGCCAAAAACAAAGCTCAAAACCAGTTCCTTACAATCAAGGCCAGAGTTTCAGGAAATTAGCGTTTCCTTAATTTTGTCTTTTAGCTTCTTTTAGGTAGACAAAAATTTGGATATACATTACATCTGTCATTAGCCTTCAGGTTTAGATGTCCCCTTTGCCTAGTAGTAGTTTAAGATGCTCAGCTGTTTACTAATGTTCCCATTTTTCTCTCAAGAAAATATACAAGTGAGATTAATAGTTACACAGTCAGATTCAGAGACCTGTTATGATCAACTCCTCCATTTAATGAAGATGGTGTCAGTAAAATCCGAAGAGGCAAAGAACTGAAGGACTGTAAGACATCAGCCTAATAAATTATATTAATTTAAACTGTGGCACCATGCACCATTTTTAATTAAAAGGCAGTGTCTGAAATCTGCAGGCAAAAATGTTTTCCATCTGCTTTCCCATAAACAAATTCAAAAGTTGCAAATGCAAGGTGTAAAACTGCATTAAACCCACATGATTTGTTATTTAGATAATGAGACATATACCAATGCCAGGCATCTGCTAGATAATTATTCGACAACTTCTCTTCCCAAACAGTACTGAATAATTAAATGAACAGTTACAGCAATAAACTTGCTAGTTGGTTGCTTGTTAAAAAACCCTTCCATCTTTCTTGTGAACTTCCTCCCATTCATTTAGCTACACAGAAAATGCTGGGTGAGCAGGAATTTTTTGCACACTTTAGCTTCCACAGTTTTGCAGATTGACCCTCTGTGCAATTATTGAACCAATTTACATTGCTGCAGTTCCTGTCCCCTTTGTAATTATTACTTGTCAACAGCCATGGTAGGGCTGATTCAAGATCCAGATGTATGACTTGTTATGACCTTGGATACTTTCATAAGGAAAACATAACTATAGTTCTCTTCCATACATTAGAAGAATAGTTTATATTACAGCACATTGTTTCTGAAATAAATTTCAACTGGTAGTACATGTGCATATCCTTCAAGACAAAAGCTTATGATGCAAGGATAAAATGTACAGCATTTATATATGCTTCTCCATCAAAATTATTTCCCAAAGTTCAGAAGATGATGTTCAACTCTATTTTCACAGAGTTGATAGAAAAAAAAATTATGTCCTAGTTGAAAAAAAGACTTACCCAATACCTTCAGACTGTTAACTAGCCTGAATGGTGACTACAGGCTACTGCTCCTATTTTGGACTATGTTGCATGCTTTGTATTTATTTCCCAACACACAGCTCTGTAAAAATGAATCATCAAGTCATGCATACCTTTCTCAGGTGTACTGCTATTAAAGCTAACAGGACCTGTGCCATACGGCTGTGCCATTAATACATCAATCTGAAGTTGTTTTATCACAGCTGTTTTGTTAAAGCAAGAAATTCAGAGGCATAATTCTAGGCTGTCAACTCCTTGTAGGGTTTAGTTAGTGTAAGGTATCATCTTTTGTTTTGTTGTACAAGTTGATGGTTGTATTGTTAAAGATGACAGGCTCACAGTTAAAGATTAAGGTCCTTATCCTATTGCCACGGAAGAAAAACTGCTGTGACTATTTCAAGTGAAATAAGAGGGCTCCTATCTTCTAAACTTAAAAAAAAAGGGAGGGGAGAGGAAGAAAAGTTTAAATTATTTTTTTAAGATAAAATATTTAAGTACAAAATCGGGAAAAATACTTTTTTTTTTTTTTTGCCATTGCATATGTATCTAATCAGATCACACTATCTTCTTTTGTCCCAGTTTGTCCTCTCAACCTACTTCCGCTAAGTAATGAAACCAATCAAAATGATGTTCTGTGCAGCACTGTGAACTTGAAAGTCCTGTAAATTTCTTATGGATTAATCATTACAAAATAGCAGCTTCTCTGAAGTTCACGAGTTGCAAAATCAACTTCTAAACAGATAAATGTGTGTAACTAGAATGCACATACAGTTCTGGGCTGATCCTTAAACAGAGGAGATACAGTTATATTTAGCAACATCCTGGCACACTGTAAGCAGCCATATGACATTTTGCCATGGCAGCGGTTGTTTTATAAAGAGAAGCAGAGCATATACTTACTCTCTCTCCTTTAGGACCTGCAGGGCCATGGGGACCAACTGGGCCATCTACACCCTACGAAAGGAAAGAGAGGTTAAAAGAGAGGTCTTGTTCTTACAAGTCCGTAATTTTAATAACTGTCTTCCAGCTGAGAACTAACATGGAATCAGTCTTCACCAGCAGAATCATAGAATCACAGAATAGTTAAGGTTGGAAAGGACTTTAAGATCATCTAGTTCCAACCCCCCCTGCCATGGGCAGGGACACCCCTCACACTAAACCAGGCCACCCAAGGTTCTATCCAACCTGGCCTTGAACACCTCCAGGGATGGAGCATTCGCTACTTCCTTGGGCAGCCCATTCCAGTGCCTCACCACCCTTACAGTAAAGAACTTCTTCCTTATATCTAATCTGAACTTCCCCTGTTTAAGTCTCAACCCATTACCCCTTGTCCTATCACTACAGCCCCTAATGACTAGTCCATCCATGGCAGGGGGGTTGGAACTAGATGATCTTAAGGTCCTTTCCAACCCTAACTATTCTATGATTCTATGAATTGTGATGGGACATGGGCAAACAAATCCATTTGGCTTCCAAAACTCCATCTATAAGCTCTCTGGCTATGAGTTAACCCACCTTTTTTTATAGTTGGATTTTTCTTTATTCATGGAAGTCATAAGATTTACAAAAAATTTAAATTTATTGAAAAATTTTCACAGGGAAAAAAGGAAGAGCCAAAGTGATGGGTTTGCTTTGGTTTGTTTTCTTTTAACATTGAATATTTTTTAAATGGAAATGTCCACCTATAAAGTGGACTTACCTGTTGCAGTCATCAGTAGGAATCTGATAGAAGCCTTCAAATGCATAACTCCGTCCCTCTTTCACTTTATCCATTTCTTTATCATTATAAAAAGCAAATGATTTAATGTTTATGTTTAATGTGAAAATGCCTGTGGCAGAACCCCAGCCACAGAACATCTGCATCTGTTTCGCTGATTCCATATTAGCATTGAACCAGTATGTTTTCCTGTGTAAACTAATCCGTAACCTTACTCAGGAAAATAAGCATCCCAACCAAGGCAGTTGTTCAACCAAAAATTAAAACCAAATTGCTTTTTTAAGATTCAGAGCTCCTTCTACAGAGGGTTGCATTCTTCTTCCCACATGTATCACTCTAAGAGTTTGCTCAAAGCCCCCTCTTATGCACCATGGAAAATGCCTGTGGCATTTGGCCTTCCTTCCTCTATGCAGTGCGAGAGGCGCTGGACAGAACATAGGCTATGTAATGAAGAGCAACACAGAAAGACGAGGGACTCACCCGGGGTCCTGGCTTTCCGTCTAAGCCAGATGCTCCCTGTATGGTTAGGTGGAAGCATGGATGATGGGCACAACACGAATGACAAGAGCGTGAGATTAGTAAGTGGTGCTGATGAATAAACATAATTCAAACGTACAGTACAAGTTGTGACAGGGTTTTGAAATGGGTATCACATTACTACAGCATGTTAGTTAAAAATTCACATAAGACATCAAGAGCCTGATTCTGCTCTCACATCAGAGTAACATCTCTGACCCACTCTTGCCTTCACGTCACAGTACAGTAGACCAGAATAATGTCAAGCTACAGGAGTGCTACAAACACCAGATGTTAGGGTGTTTCTGAGCTTAACGCACAAATATTTACCTGGTACTCTACTTGCATGCTTTCTAATTTGTAAATAATGACAATACTGAATACTGTACTACATAAAGAAAGAACAATGTATGTTAACCGTGATAGGAAATATTTAAGTGCAAGAATACTGCATTATGCAGCCAAAAATATCTGGATCCTGATTACAATGGCCTCATTCATTTCCAAGATCCCGGGAGACAATCACATTTCCTGTTTTCCCAATGTGCTCTCGGTTCAGGGCACAGGCAATGGTTGCAAGCGGGCAGCACCCGCGCTTCAGGCTATTTGCTTCAGCATCCTTGGGGACGGGCTGACCTCTGCTGGATTTTATGTGAATAACAGAAGAGCACAGAAGGACCTGCTCGACCACCCCAGCGCTGCTGTAAGTAATGCTGGGATTAGAGGGACCAAAACTATTTGGGACATTAGGAATAATCTGGGCCCAAAAAACTCCAACCCCTAAGTCCCCCAAACCCCCCAAAATAAAAAAAACCCAACCACCACCCTAACCCATTAACAGTTAAAATGAGCCATTTTTAGGAAGTCAAACACTTTGCTCTCTAAAGTGATGATTAGAAAAAGTAGTAAGTAGGAGCGAGACATGAACTATAAGAATTTGAAAAAATAATGGAATATTCTGAGTTAGAAAAGACATTTCTGGCAGAACCAAAACTTCCTGCTTCCTTTTAGTTATTTTCAGGGGGTTGTGTCAGATGTGCACACCTCCCTCTCTACAAACAGTAACTGGTACTGGCAAATGATTTTCTTTTTTTTTTTTTCCCAAAAATGATTAAAATTCTCAGTGAAGCTGATCTTGACCAGGGACCCTGTACGTAATTCTTGAAAATATTAATCAGAGGGGTTTGGGTTCCTTTGGGTCAACTAAGTCTTTTTCCTCCATTTTGTTATTAAGAATGCAATCACACGGAGTAATCCTAAAAGGAAACCTGAACTCTTTCTGTGGGGAAAAAAAATGAAACTAACTTTTCAGAGTGCTTTCAAACACACAAACCCTTTTCTCTTTTGTCAACCTAAATTTTAAGAATCGTAATGTTTAAACATGAATATGTATTTTAAGGTACTTCATTTCTTTGTAATACAAAATTTATGCCAAACACTCAGAATGGAAATTTTCTAAAGTGCAAGGCAAAAGTAACAATCCACCATCTCTAGTGAATGAGGAAAGTAAATGACCAGAAAATCCCTGAACCAATTTTTAACTTCCCTTAGTTTGACTTCTCCAAAACTGCAGAAGTGCAATCAGTGGATAAATAACTGAAGAGATGGGGTAAAAGGGAAGATTCCTTTTTTTAACACAAACACCATACAACACTCAAATAACAACATGGCTGACGCAATGGTGGTGATAGCATCCCTGTGACACTGAACACTTTCAACTGACACATAACAAAAAAAAACTCTGACAGCACTGGGTGTTACAGGACATTACTATGACAATAGCACACATCTGGGATAAAACAAAACAAGACATGCTCGGCTCAAACATGGTATATTCTATATATACTGTTGAGTAAATCAGAGTTGTTCATCAGGAGTAGAAAGAGAAGTTTGTTATTTGCACTGAGATTGAGTAGTTGGGGTTTTTTACTTACTGGAAGACCAAGGGGCCCTCTGTCACCCTTTTGACCTGGTTCACCCTTCAATCCTTTAAGACCATTTAACCCTGGTTCACCCTAAACGTAAAAGTATAAATGCCATATTTTTGGTGCTATAATGGGTACTTAAGCTGGGATAGAAGAAGCCAGTCTTAGAAATGGTTGCAGATTCCAGTTTGAAACAAGGCCATAAATTCAGCCTTCTCAGCTTACTGTTAATTTACATACTGATATGGTACTCAGCAAATGCACTTGGGAGGTGTCTGCTGGAGATTAAAAATCTGCATGAAAAAAAGCTACAGGAAATTTTTGAGTAACAGACTGTCTTGAATTTTTCTCCTAATAATTATCACTACAGTTAGATGGTTTGAATTAAGTGTGAGTTTTAGTGGTTTTTGGAATTTCCTCAAATTCCAATGCAGACAAATCAAACTGAAAGAAAACTTTCAGAAAAATAAGTCTCAAACCTGCAGGTTTCTACAGTGGCATCTCCGGAAAAGTACATTTTGTAACGAAACAATATTTTTTCCTACAGCAAACTGGAATTTGCAATAAAATCTTACATAAAGATATTTTAAACCTTTAAGCACAAATAATTAAACAGTAACAAGCTTAAAGAATCAGTATAGGTTATACAATGCCAAGCTATTCTGGAGGTCCATAGTTTCTGCGTTCATACAGAGAAGTTTATAAAACCATAAAATATGGCACTTGCTGTGATTGTTAGACTTTGCGTAGCCTATTATATTAAATATCACTAACAGAATAATGGTGGCCTGGAGCTGCCAGTAAATCATTCTTGCATCATGAAAAACTACTCTAGCATGAGAGCTGCCCAGTCAAAAAGAATACTGACTACACGTGCTTCTTTTGGGGAACAGAAATATGTGGGTATTTCATCCAGACTGCTCCCCATGGCCTTGTTCCTACATTTCCCTTTGATGTATTACGTTACCTTATATCATATTCATATTTAGAAAGAAAAAAAAATCTCAGTAGACTCTAGTCTGCTGCTTTAAGTAACTCCAGATATTGCCTACCTGCCTAAGTAGCCATTTCTGCTTTCTTCTATTCAACACAATGTAACTTTTAGAGCAGTAGCACTGAAAATGCTGAAGTTTTGGAAACAGACTTGGAAATCTCACAAAAGTCTGAGTCTCAGGCCAAAAATCTGAGGTAAGGCAGGGCTGATGCTAAGATGGAACAGACTTGACGTTAAAAAATGATTCATGACTCAGGCTTCTTACGTCAAGGTAACACAAACAGTCTCATATGGAGTCAAACCTGTGAGTTTCTGTCTTGCACTTTAAAAAACCAAAACAAAATCCACATCCTAAACCAAAACCACCTCCTCTTACTTACTTTTTTGAGAAAGGTGCATTTGATAAAGGAGCCTCAGTGAATTAAAATGATCATGCTTGAGAACACCACTGGCCCTACTGAATGCTAGGCTATAGTGTCACATTGAATTTTAGTTTACTTATGCTTACTGAATTACAGCACAAATTAAAATATTCCAACTTTGCCAAAACCTGCTTCCTTCCTTCTGACCTGTTTTCATAAGCTTAGAGAGTCTCTACAGTGTAGCTGCTACTGTACTACGGAAAATGTTCAAATTATGTTGCAGAACTTCCTGATTAGGGGTTCCAGGTTGGAAAACATGAAAATACACACATGAGTTTGTAAGGGAGAACCTGCATAATGTGTGAAGGAACTGGTCAGCAAAGTACATGGCCCCTAGGAAGGCGAAAGGCCATTCATACTGAAAGAATCAGGAGGTACAAAAGAATATGAATAATGAAGAGATTATCTGACTCCATTTCCTGAGTGTGCAACATGTTAAAAAGTAATTCCAGTTGCCAATGCAATGGTAACTTGCCCATAAACAGGATTACATTAATTTAGTGCCACATTACAAAAATTAATACAAAAAATGGCCACTGCCTAGGAGAATAACTACACAGAAACAATCATGGAAAAATTTAAAAGCTTTTAAACTATCTTGATATTAGAATCTGCTTTAAGGTTTAAGAATATCAGGAACATTTATTAAATGAGACATAAGACAAAACATAGCTGCATGAGTTAAAGAACAAAACATGACACTTTGCAGACATCAAGAACATGGCTATTCAAGGCAGCCATTGATTTACCTTTGGGCCAGGCAGTCCATGAGGTCCCTGGAAATAAAGATATTTATTTCATTATGAAAATATGCCACAATTTTTTAAGAGTATGTTGCTTTACAGGGCCTCAAGTTGCACCTGTATTTTTGTCCTCACAAATGAAATGCAGCTGTCAGTAAAGCAACTGCAAACACTGATTCATAGAATGAACCAGATCACTAGTGTGTTAACACTAACATAGGCAGCTGCAGTTTGTTTCTGTAGTTCATATGAATTCTAAGACATGCAGAAAAAGTCCTAAATTAGGTCTCTCTGTAATGGTCACATACTCTCATAGCACTTCTACTAATCAAGTATTAAAATGACAGGAGAGCTCTTCCTCCCAGGCTTACCATAGGGCCTGGAGGACCATGTGGCCCTGGTGGTCCCGGGGGTCCTATCTTCTACAGATAAAAAAAAATGGCATTAGATCATGCAGAGTAAAGAACTCCTTCACAAATATCAGACTGACCCTTTCTCTGTTGGCACGCTCTTTCAAACATAACAATGCAATGGTGCATGTTGATAGCATGTCTAGAAAGGGGTTTAGGAATGGGAATTATTTTGATTCAGAAGACAGGGTATCTGAAGAACAGATTTGCCTCTGGCATATGGCAGCACACTCGTCTCCTGATTCTTATTTCTAAGGTCTAAGATACACTTTAACACACAACGGGTTAAAAAACCCCACTAAAACAAACAGTAGTGAACAGGGATGCTTAAACTTTTTATATTTTGTAGTATGTGCTATTTAATTGTCTCTGTACAGAAACAGAAGATGATCTGTGATTTTATTCCTCCCCAGTACTGATGAATGGAAAAGATACTAAATTCAAGCGAGGGTTTCGCATATTTTCAAAATTTCCCTTTGTCTTTCATTTTATTTCATTTAGTCCACTTGTACCAAGAATTCCCTGAAGTCATTAAAATAGGTAAGTCAGGTTGCTCAGCATTTAGTGCATGCGTATTCTGTGCTGGTTTTCTGCGTTCATAACAAATCCATGGAAGACAATTCCATGATGAAATACAGTTTGATATTGCCTCTCTTCCTGGATTTAATCCTGAAGGGCTGTTATTGTAACCTGCAAGTTGCAGAGGGGATGCTGATGTCTCCAGACTTATGCGCAGCCCCTCTGCTACACTAGCTGTTGATGATGACCACAGAGGCAACAGTGATCTTTGAAACCTAAGACAGATATTTCACCATCTGTGAAATCTCCTGAAAACTGAAAACCTTGTTTCAACAGAAAAAATCTGGAACAAATTAATTTTAGTTTCAGAGAAAGAGACTCAGAGATACAGGGTGCCTAGTATGTCCTGCAGTGGCAAAGCTTCACCTCCTCAGAGCTATGCCTCTAAATACCCAGAGCATGGCACCACTGACAAGGCAGAGCAACTTCTGCTCTGAGGTTTCCTAACTTGCTGTGCTCTCGTAATATTAATCACTCATATCATAAAGGTATTGTCTAGTGAGTTTTTTTAGGTGTTTGTTTGCCTTTTTAAATGCTTTTACAGTGCTTTGAAAAATCAGGAGAATGTCTGGTCTTACAAAATCAGTCTCTGCCATTATTACTGACATCATTGAAATTGGTCTAGTTCTCAGTGGACTTTATGAAGACCCCAGAATACAAGGTGTTCAGAGAAATTTGGTGGTTTGGGTTTTTTTCATCAGTTTTATCTCTCTGTTTTACCTTGCAAAGCATTTATCTTTTGATTCATTACAGAGCCAGAAGGCTTTTACTGAAGTGAGCAGGACTGCTGTTCATAATGGGAGAACAGAACAGGACTGTCTTTAGAATTTCTTAAATGGTATTTAGCTCTAGGACCAGAAGTCTGTTAATTTTCAATAGGGCAAATAATTATTCAAAGAAGAAAAATATTTTTAAATTTTAAGTGTAGGTACCATCAAAGAGGTCAGGAAAGATCTGTCATGAATATGAAGCATTGTTCAGAATCAAAAGCTGGAGAACCACTGCTGGATAATTATGTTCAGTGAACACCACACTGAGACTTACTGAAGGACCTTGGGCACCAGGCAAACCAGCATCTCCTTTTTCGCCCTTCATACCATTGGCTCCCTACAAAATCATTGCAAAACAGCATTTATAAACAGTTTTAGTCTTATTAGGAATCAATCTAGAAATTACAATATTTATTTGAAAATAATTATAATTTTTAAAAATAATAATACAGCACACATAATGAAATTACTTTTTTAAAAATTTTGGTGTTACTTTATTGATAACTTAACAAATGTAAAAATATGCTTTTATATTGCCAGTTGGGGCATTATGTTTATGATAAGTCCTTAAGCCAGCACTCCATTCATGATATATTTTACAATGGATACATTTTTATAATTGTTACTATTTTTCACTGAGAAACTTAATTTGTACATAAATATGTGTATAGGAATAGGAAGAATGCATCCCATACATACTGATGCCTTTTTGATCCCTCCTCAATCTAAATAATTTGAAATTTCTGACAAGTGTTCAAAACATAGCTTATTTCTCCTACAAGCTATACTTGTCCAAATTGTTCTATACACTATAAGAGAGGTACAAATCTGATCAGCATGCCAACTAATCTCTCTTTTCCCAGAGCAATATTTTGCTTGACCCTAAGTGGAATGGAAAGTTCTGGCAATTTACACCTTCTCCTAGATTAGCTGCAGAGTAATCTCAGAATTTTCCTCCACAGTGCTTTCTTTGCCATATGCAATTTATCAGCACTGTTGGAAATTCCTGATAATGGAAGAGAGAAAAAATGCAAGTATATTAGGTAAAATTAATTATTTTTTCATACTTACTGGCAGGCCGGGCAGTCCAATTCCTCCCTTTTCTCCAGATATTCCAGGATCACCTGTATCGCCTTTTGAGCCTTTAGGACCCTAAAATATGTATTTATTCAGCAAGAAATACGTGAAAAACCTGAGACACCAACAGAATTCTAGCTTTGATCCTAATAAAAAGAATAAGTCATTCTGTGGATTGACCTTTGTTATCAATATGTAGTAATGCAGCCATTATTAGATTGCAGAGTATGCAGCAACATAACGAGCTTTATTAATTACTATTATTATATTATTATTTAGATTATGAACCCTAAGCTACAATTTGGGATCACAGAAATAAGCTCCTGAAATAACCTTTGTTGCTCACATGATCTTTGCTACATGATTAACACATAACGTACTTGCTCGCCATCGACTCCTGGAGTTCCTGGGGATCCTGGTTCACCCTGCAAAAGACAAGATAGAATTGGATTATCCCAGTTGCCCCAGAAATTAGAGGAAAGAGGCAAGGAAATTGCCATAATTAAGAACAACAACAAACCCAGAGAATGTTCTATCAAAAAGAACAGTATAAACCATACATTATATATATAATGCAACATATTGAATAAATAGCCCTAATGATTAGGACATTATGCAAACTTTGGGTTGTACAGAGGTCAGACAAGTGCATAAAAAGAAAGGAAAAAGAAGAAATCCCAGAAGCTTGGTGAAAAAACCCTCAATCCAATGGAAACTGTTAGTTACTGGAATAAATACGGAATCATGCCTCTTGAAATATGTAGGATAGATGGAGACTTCATGTTCTCTTTCCTGGGCTAATATAGACCATCCAGTGAAGGAATTCACATTCACAACATTGCCCTGTGACAGGTTCCTGGATAGAATTCTCCAAGGGAACAAGTTACATTGATGGCTAGAGACTACGACAGTGGAAACAAACTACTGGAAAGGTTGAATTCTCCTTCATTAATTTTGAATGAGAACGCTCACGCATATGAAGGAACACAACTGCTTCCACACTCCAACTCCTCTGTGTTTTACAACATACTGTAGGCTGCAGAAATGCTGGGGTAGATCCTAATGCAGAAAGCCATTTCTGCATATTTAACTGTGTATTCCATTACTGATTTTCATGTAGAAGAATAAATCTAGTTTATCAGAACTTCTCAAAACAATTAGCATGTATAATGTGATGTATTTCCATATGATACTGTGGATGAAGCTTAAAATTGAAATGTCAGGTGTTGTTATCAAAGAAACATGCATTTACTCTTGGAAAAGTTTAAAGTCACTGACAGAAGATATGCTGTATTTAGTATTTAAGAAGTAGGAGAATTACCTCAACTAGTTTAAGGAGGGTCCACTAACCGCAAGACTTTTTTATTATTATTATTATAGGCAAATTTATCATTTAAATTTTATAGAACAGTGCAGCATATGGTATACATCGTCTCTGTGTGGGCTGCTCAGTAACACTTCTGGTACTAGGCATAGCACCAGCCAGGTAGGAATAGCAAGCTTGGGTTTGCAGCAAGGCTCCTGCCCACATGTGCATGTTTTAATTTTTACTGACATTAGAAAATAACATGCTTATTTGGGTGGGCACCACCGTAATATAAAAGCTGAATTCACATGCACTCATACTGTGGCCAGTGGTGCCTGCCATACAGTTTTACTTACCTCATTCTCACCCAGACAGAAGCAATGCATGAGCCGCTGTCTGACTGGGCAGCTACTTTGCAAAGTCCTAGGTAACAGCCTCAGTACACAGCCATCGAGGAGATGCTTCTGCCCTGTTTAATACTAATTAATTTTGCTGGTTCTCAGCTCAGCATCTGTGTGTGGAAACTGAACAAAGCACCTATTCTGAAAGCTACATTTCAAAAGGCTAGGACGCAAAGTGTGAAATGTGCCGTATTTGTTAAAATTATGGTTACGTATTCTGTACAGGAAAGCTCTGTGTACTTGTGTGCCCGCATCAATTAACCCACCTCCCCACATTCCCTCCCCCCACAATACCTCCATCTTTAAGATACAATGGGTAAAATAAGGAAGATCACCTTTGGCCCTTGTAGCCCTTGGGGTCCTGGTGGTCCTGGTGGCCCCTAAGGAGAAAGATAAAAATGTCTTAATTTCTAAATAAACTACTGCAGGACTTGCCATGTAAACACTGACTGAATGTTAATATAGGTAGTGTAACAATATGGGTTAGATTTTTAATACAAGGATAACCAAGACCAGTTATGGACAAGTTGTTAATCTATGACGACTCTCAACAATCAAAAGGGTACCACAAAAACCATGTTAAAATAACAGTACAGCTTATATTTTATAATAAAGTCCTGCAACTCCCATTGATAAAATGACAAAGCTCATCTTAATGGCAGGGAGATCAAAAGACCGTATTTGCCAGCCCTCATAGCCTGATCCAAAACAATCACAGGTCAGGAGAAACCTCCAACTGATTGCAAAGAGGATTCTGTTAAAAGATGCTAAGTGCATTTAGGGATAACCAGTGCTTTGTGAAATTGCCATGGAATAAGTTGTCACTACTTTTTTCATTTCTACCTCTGTTTGTGGACAGTGGCAGAAACTGGCTGGAGTAAAAGCACTGGGGTGTTCAAAAATGCCCACATTTTGGGGGCAGGTGCTGGAAAATTTATCTTAGAAATAGAGATCTGATAAGATGGGACAAGAGAACTCCTCATGCTTGGGTACCATTTTTTTTTTTTCCCCACAGAAAATAATTAATTTGCATCTAAAATGAAAAATCCCAAAGTTTCTTTGAAAGTAATTTGAAAGAACTGATTTGCTACCCTGAAAATATGGTTGATAATAGAAAATTGTTTTGTGCTCAAATCCTGCTACGTTTTCACTCGACTCCCATGTAGACACACAGAGATGGGAACATATACCAAAAATTCCAAAGCAGCTATCTGCCTAGATGAGTACCTAAAGAAATAATGGAGTTCTGTATTTTCCTAATCTCTTACTTAAATGAACTGAAGCTTTGCCATTAATTCAGCAGGAGCAGAACTGGTTCCATTGTTGAATGGCTTTCAACAATGAGTTCCTTGTTATGGATACATCAAGAAAATAAACAAGTAAATAAATGTGATGATGAACCAGATTGACATCCAATGAAGGCATGTCCTGAACTGGTGGAATTATGAACATGCTGCTACACAAAGGAGAAGTTCTAAAACACACAGTAAGCAATGCAATAAGAATTACCGTGACAGTCAGGGTGGCAATCCTCTGTTGGCAAAATGTATTAATAAAAGACACCATTACCAGAATTGAACAATGATGTAAATTATTCTTCTTGTTTCAATTATCATGTCCACAAAAATCTATGCTGCATCTAGGAGACACCATGCCTCAAAAAAATTAAAGTAAAAGCCATAATATTTTTAACTCTTACCATTTTACTAGCTGCTTGCCTTCTATGGGAATCAGGATTTTACATAGGTCAAGACTGCACATTCTTGCACAATTTAAGAGATCAAATAAATGCTGACTAAATAACAAAATCATAGCAAAAGTCTTTCAAAAGGTTTCTTTTAAATATTTTAGGAAAACATGATAAGTTGGTGCCTTAAGTTGATTAAAGGACTAGTAAAATGTTTTGCGGGCTTTGCAGCAATATTTAATTAATAAATACAATTCCTGGAGGTGACATAAAATTGATTTTCATATAGAAATGTAGATATACAAAAATATTAAGTTCTGAATCCTAAACTGCTGGTCCACAAACCCAGCTATATGTACTACAATTCTGCTTTAAAAGCTTGGAAAGATAAAATACATTTTCATCATAGAAGGAGGTAAAATATCTCAGACTTGCCACTGGTTTTTGGTTTGTTTTTTTTTTTGCTAAAGAAGATTCTAAAAGCAAGTGAAGAAGTGTTTAAAAGTCATTAAAGTGTTTGTCTATATTTTTAAAGAGAGTCAAGTCCCCAGATACTGCTGCTTGCGCATGCTTTCCTGTCGCCTGTGAAGAACCTACTGGCCTACGTGGAAGAGGAAGTATTTAGCTTTACTAATTGTTTTCCTATGTGCAAACAAAAGTTTGTAAATCTTCCATTTTAGGCTTTAAAACAATCTTCATTTGCCAGTGCAGCAATACGTACTGTTGTCAAGAATCCAGAACCTGCTCAATAAAAAGTACTTGAAAAAAAATGAAACCTCTAACACACTTTAGTACATTGATGCCCTTTATATTTTAACATATTAATAGAAATAAATGAAGAACTTTAAAAATACTGAAAAATTCGGTTTAAATATGAAAACCTAAAATAACAATTCCAAATTAATTTTTGCATTTCACACTAGTGGGTTCGTTTTCAGCAGCTTATTCAGCTCTGATTATCTGAGCCTGTAATTCCTACAAAATTTAACTTTTGTAGCTACTGCCTTTTGCTTTAGGCAATTCTGCAGAATAGGTGTGGAGAGACACAAATTTTGTCTCTGGCCCTCCAAGTGAAAGCCACGTATGCACAGCAGGGGTCTTGCTTGAACTATGATGCTAATTTTAAGATTGCAATTTCCACTGCCAATGGACTCACGAGATTGAGTAGGAGGCACAAAGAATAGCAACTAAATAGTTCTGAAGCTTCTAGGCTACTTGATGATTTATTTCTAAGTTCTAAAAAAACCCAGACAGGCAGCCCAGATCTTGCAAACTTCTTAAATCAGCAGGCTGAATTCTGTGCAAGTTCACAGCTCAGTGCTGAGCACTGAAAGTTCTCATTTGCTCCTATGGGAGAAAGAGCTGCAAATCTCAGACCCCTTAAGAATTTGGCACCACGAGACTTAGGAATGGGTGCTTGCAATTTGAAAGGACTCAGCTGGATTTGGCAAGGATATTTTCAACTGATCCTATATAATCTTACTTACACCACCCTTGCACAGCCATTCCCATTAATATCAATTATTTGTTGCCCTGGATCAGAAGGTGATGACATTTGAAATGATTTACAACAGGATAAGGGCTTCCTAATATATTTCAACCACTGCAATAGGCTTTAGTCCCTTTTTAAGATTTCCTCATGTGCTGCAGGTTTTCTAGAAAGCTTGAAAGTAACACGGATGCCAGAGTTAAGATACAAAGACAGAATAAAGGACATACAGGGGTTAAAGCCACTGGTAAATCTGTGTCTGGTAATGTGCAACATTAATTTCAGGCTGCTTTAGGCATCTAACTCAGAGGGCCATTTAAAAGACTGCAAGTTGTGTGTTTGAATTCTCTTAGAAGTAAACCAAATGAGACAGATATAATGCAGAACCTCACAACATGCCTATGTAGACTTCCCTATAGACACCACTCACAATGCAAGATCTGACTTAGCCTTAACAACATACAGGCTTTTAGATTTTAGCAAAGACAGTGAGGGATTTTTTATATTTCGAAAGAGTCTTGAAAACCAAATGACTGGCCAGACATCTATCCACTCCCACTGAGTAACTGCAAGGAAAAAAGTTCAGTGAGAAAATGATCAGATGCACAATGAGCCAAATTCAGTCTTGAGTTGCACGTAAGTAAACCATTCACTTTGGTGGAGTTATACTGCACAGAATTTGCATCTGAGTATACTGCAATGTAAATCACCTTGACTGCAATGACACATGTCACCTTGGAACTTTGCTTTTATGCAAACACTCATTCATTCTTTTTGTAACCCTGCTTTAATCCTCCACACTTTTTTGCACACAAGTCAAAATAAGTTTCCTGGAAATGAATAAGTGGGAAGACTGGTCCTTGGCCTATTTAACATACTCAAGTTGCTGATTGAATCCACAGCTTCCTAATGGAACAGTGTTACATGGTTTCCAAATCTCAAATATTCTGCTCTTTGCATTTTATAAGAAGAGGAGGAAGAAAAGGAGGGGAAAAAAAAGAAATGTCAATGTTATACTACATAAACTGAAAAGCAGACACTTCTGTTGAACCTATGTACGTGGTTTATTGCATGAACTCAGCACTAAGTACCACAGCCAGCAATGAATCAGCTTTGTCCTCATTAGATGATGTCAATACTCTCCAGGGGAAATGAAACTAATCCATTCTGCTAATTTTATCAAGGAAATAGTTTATCTAACACCAAACAGAAAACCAGGTTTCCAAATATAGAAAGAGATTCTTGGTTAATAAACCCAGCAAATATTTGCACACAAAATGTTTTCAAGGTCTACGCAAAAGAGAAATATAATGCTGTCAAACTGCTTTTTCCCAGACCAGACTAAACCACTCCAGCCTTGTTATGTTTGCATACCTGCAGCGCTTCATGGATATTGCCATTATAATCAATTATCTCTGTTGCACCTTGATCACCCTTCTGTCCAGGTGGTCCCTGTAACATATTTTCCATGAAAGTTTTGAGACACCTACCAAAGACTATTCTAGACACTTAACTACTGACACATGCTTTGACTTGATTGTGCAGTGTTGGAATCTTGTTGCACTTAAAATACATTACTACTAACCACAAAAGTAAGCATTAAACTGAAGAATGTTCTCAAAGAAAACAATTACTAAAAAATAAAAGAAAGATAATTATAAATATAAACAAACAGGTCAGTACTCAGTGACTTGTTCTGCTGGGAAAGCAAATACATGAAACCTCTGAGGTCAAATATTTAAGCAGTTCCTATACTCTAGTTCTGTACTGGCTGTGAACAAAGTCAGAACATCTGGCATGTAACATCCTGGCCATGAACTACGAAGAGGAGACTGCTTCTAATAGTAGCAAGGACTGTTAGTCATATTAAAGGCCAGTTAGCAACACACATTCTGTCAGAGTCAAGTACCCAGTTCCACTGGTTTAGTTGGAGTTACTGCTACAGTTTCAATTCATAATGTGGACTGAATCTAAGAGTACAAAACAAACATCTGAAATGAGAAGTAGACTTACCCGTGGACCTGTAAATCCTGTGTCACCTCTGTCACCTGTATCACCCTATGTAAAAATTATATTTGAAAACAGAAACGCCATTTGACAATATATTATGTAGTTCTCCCCTTTTAAATATAGTTATCTTAAATAAGACAGGTTAAAAAGCCTCTCAACAGAAACAAAGTGTGGATCTTAATTTATTAAAGGAAAAACCACTTCAAAATCTGTGTAGTGGCATTTGTTTCTCTGTGAATTGTTAGAGTGCTGTACTGATCTGGAATAAGAAATCCCAGTGAACCAATAAAAGACAGGTTACCACTTAAATAACTTGTATAACTTTCCTATTCTTAATAGTGTTGTTATCAAAAGCTTTAAAAGAAAGCTAGAGAAATTAAATCACTCAATCTGAAAACACTCAACAACTTCTTCAAAGGTGTGTTTCAAAGTGCATAAACTTTTCTTTCTGCAATCATGACTCCACTTTCTGAACTTCCCTTCTGTGAGTCATTGCCTCCCCTACAAATACAACGTTACTGTCAGAATTAGAGTTCCTTTACTCTCTTACTGTGACAGGCTTAAGATCTTTACCATCTTGCACACAGCTTTTTTTTTTCCCAGCTATTAGTAATGTTTCAAGCTATGGAGGCAATTTCAGACATGTATGCATTCATAACCCAGCATCCAGTGACTATAATTCATTTAATTTCACAGTCTCTTTCATAGCAAGGTCTTGCATTTTTATATTACTCAAAATTAATATGGATAAGAACTGCAACTTTTGCTCCTGTTCAAATCCATAAAATTTTAGTACAAGTCAGGGAAGAATGATTAATTCACCAGTGGCAATAGAAAACACAGACAACAGAAAACTTTCATGGGGTGAATGAAGGAATATGGAGAGCAGGCTGCTGACAGGACATGATCAAGTTTGTGCCATCTGCCTTTCCTTTCAGTGTTGCCTTGACAGCAGTCAGGGAATGTACTATTAGAATTGTTAAAAAAATGAGTTCCCAACCACTAGCTTGACTTCTGTGGGTCAGATTTTCAAGACATTCAGGTAAAATGAAAATTGTATTTCCTTTTTTGGTATAAAAGGGATTCAAGAGGATATATTAATCATTTTGGTGCATTTGAGAAGTGTCCAGGTAACATAGACAAATAAGAGGCTGATTTACTCTTCTACTGTCACTCTGTCCCCTCATTAGCTCCATCATTTTCCAGCATTTATTTCCAGCATTTATTTCTGATAAGAATGAATGAGGTTAAGAGGCACTTATTTAATCATATCTTTAAGCACTGTGAATGGACCACTCTTCAAGGACCTTACAAGTGCTGCAAACAGTATCTTACCAGCCTACATTATCTTGTCATCTTTATTATGACATAGATTCAACAACTGCCTAATCAAATCTATTTTCATTTTGCTTTGATTCCGTATTATAACATGAAAGAGACTAGTGAGCACGGTATTTGCACAATGGATGAAGTAAGAGAAAAACATTTACCTTATTTCTCTACATATATGTGAACCAACTACATCTATCTAGAGATGGATGCATGGATAGATATATATAATCAAATTTTTATTTTTTTTTTAAGTAGATAAACCAGTGACGTAGTCTACAAGTCTTGCCTTTGTAGACTTCTGGCTATTATATCTCAGTGCATGGAATACCACTGATTCCTAACTCATCAAAGTGTGGATCCACAAAATTACTACGAAAAACAATTAAAGCCCCACTGGCACAGTCAGGTGTTGACCCCTGGCATGTGGGAGGACTAACCCACATCAGTTACACAGAGAGAAACCAAGTTGCATGGAAAAAAACAGAGCAGAGTGGAACAGATGTTATAACAGAAAAAGAACTAGAATTACAGTGTTTAAAATACACAGGTTTTAACTCTAGCTAAAAGCTAAAAGTCAAAAGGTTTGACTTATGAAGAACATTGTAGACTCCTATGGGTTCTTTTAGAGAGATAAGTGAAGCTTCTGTGAATTATTACAAATTTATCCTGAAGATCACTGTGTTAATTGCTCAACTAAATACAGTTTCTTTACTACTAACCTTTGACCCTTTTGGGCCTCTAGATCCAGGTTCACCTGTTTTTCCCTGTTTGTAGGAAGATAGACAAGGAAAAAAGTTGATACAGAAATGGAAATGAGGAGAAAAAGAAATTAGTAATAACTAACTACAGTATGAACAAGCAGAAATACTTCATTTTATATGACCAAGATAATGAATCTGTAAAGGCACTGAATTTAATAGCACCCAGAGTAACATATTCTTTAACACCAGCATTCAAAAGCCACAGATTCCATCCTTGCAAGGGAAAAGCAGTATTGGCATCAGTAGAGTAGGCATCATTAACAGTGGCTTGCAGGAATTACCTATGTTATTCCATAACTCCTGAAAAATTATAGCTAAAAGATAGTGAAGATTAATATCCTAAAATAAGGAAAGAAAGTGTTACCAAAACTTCTTTTCCCAGCAGTTCAGGTGAATATAAAATAACTAAACTGTGCCAAGGAGCACAGAATCTGCCTTATTATTTTCAAGATATATTAGGAAAGGGATGGTACTGACACAGTAGAAAATACTAAGACAATGCTAAAATGTGGTTAGAATGATATCTTTCTTACAGAGTTAGAAGACAGCATGCAAAATGGATTTTCTCTGCATTCAGTAGCTACACAATAGCTACACTGATCAAAGAGTTCAAACTTCAGTGCTGAAAGTTAGGGACCTGGAGGTCAAGGCTTTAGTTGGAATGAATTAGACCAACTCCATGACAGGGTATGTAGGTAGTGTCTTTACTTTGTAGACCACATAAGAGTTCATTCAGACTGCAGCTCCACAGCTGTGAACACAAAACTGCCAGTCTTCAGGACTGGAGCATTTGACAGCATTTTCATTTAAGAGCTCACTCACCAAGTTTTTGCTCTATTTTTCAGCAGGAAAAGATGTGTTTGTAGGTGAAATCAGACTAACCTTTGGTCCAGGAACTCCAGGTTCACCTCGCTCACCCTTCCCAACAGGACCAGCCTCTCCTCTGTCACCCTATTGCAACAGATATACACATATCACAGTATACAGGGCAGTCTTCAGCACACCATCAACTCAGCACAAACCAAGGGAACCAAACATCAGACAAAAATATTTTCAAGGTAATCTGTGACTTGTAGGGGGCTGGGAACTTTCCGCTGAGTATATACAGTCTTCTTGAAGGTAAAAGAAGGCAGCTTCAAAATGGAAATGCTTGGGGCTTTTTTCCCTAGTCTGAAAGGTCTGGAATAAAGATTTCCAAACAGTGAGATCATTCGAAGGATCATAATTTTCTAACTGTCCTGCAGTCACTAAAAAAAAAAACCCACAGGAAGAAATTAAAAAATATAGGTTTGTGAATCTGTGGATCTGTATTTTCAGAGTCTGGAGTGTAGTATCAAAATTCTAATACCTGCACATACTTTCAAGCTTTTTCTTAAATAAATAAATAAATAAATAAATATTTTCTTCAGTCATGCATATTCAGCATCTTGAACAAGCAAGCATTGGAATGCTAACATGAAAAAAGCAATAGATGAACTTAAGTTTTGAGTGGATATAACATCTGCCTTCACATTGTTTGGGGGATCAGTACAAAGACACATATATCATAACACTGATCTGTGAACTAAGACTTTTCACATTTTCTGCCATTAGTACAGTCTCAGTCTCTGCTATATAATGAGGAAGCTGAAGTTGGCATTAGCTGTAAGGGCTGACAGTTACCCTTACCTTTGTTCCTGGTAGCCCTGGCAACCCAGGTTCTCCTTGTGGACCAATGAAACCTGGTTCACCCTTAAAAAATACCATATGAGAAGAATGTTAGATTATTTATTTAGCAGTAACTCAAGTTTCTTTTGGATAGTATTTTCCCTGTATTACTTAGAGCTCTCCAGCTCCAATGCAACAGTTATCTCAACATAGTTTTAAACATGAGAAACGTTCATCAGCATAAATTCTTGTAGCAAGCCATCACACAGCACATGAAAAGCAAAAGAAGCAGAAGGTGTCAAACATAGTTTTATGAGGTTAAGGACTGTTAATATGCAATCTGTACTACAACATAATATACCAAAATTATACTAAAACATGTATGAAGGCAAGAGGCGAGTTCTGAGAGATTTCTAAATTTAAAAAGGGACAGTTCATTTCAGCCATGTGTTATGAGGTAGTTTTCTATCACATATGTGAACAGATGGGCAGACAGGGTAAGGGTGTGACAAAGCAATGACAAATTGAGAGGCCAGGTGGTACTGTTGCAATATGTGTTCAAGTGAGGTACTTAGCTGCATCATGCCCAAAAAGGGGATCAAAAGCAATCTCCTTTCAAAGTCAGAGACCACCGGCATCATGGTACTGTTCTTCCTCATTCTGACAGTAAAATACTTCAGTTCTCTGCACCCAACAACTTCTCTGGCTGTGAACAGCTGGGAAAGAGTCACAGCTCTCCTCGTTCTCCCTATTCTGCCCCCTTTCTGCCCATTCATTTTTACAAACATAACAGACAAATAGCAGGAATCAAGCTGAGTTGCAGCAGAAGCAGCATTAAAGAGAGGAGTGAGGACATATTTTATTACCTATCTCCATGCCTGAAGGGGGATAATGGAAGATTAATAAGCCACATGGTTTCCTTTCCAAACACTCCTGAACAAGGTTTCCTGCTATTTAATCTTGCATTTTTTTCTCACAAGTTTGAATCAAGAAGATATACCCACAAGCTGTTGTAACTTTAAAAGTCAGTAGCATAACCCAATTAATAAAGATTTATTAACCTTCTAACAATATCACTGAACTTAAATGACTAAAAATTAAATGCTTCTTCAAATAGCTAAAAGACAGATGTATCATAAACCTACGTTGATATAATTAACTGAGAACATAAAGAGACAGTAGATATAAGCCATTGGATAATATTTCTCTTCACCTCTTTGCCGCCATAGAAATACAGGCATGTTGCATGGGGTAACCAAATGAGGAAGTATTCTTGCACATTCATCTTCTTTCTCATCAGCAATCCATCATTAACAGTTCAAAGCAAAGAAAGTCTCTAGCAAACCTATAACCACAGAAATCTTTCCTGTGGCTATACTGATAGCCATAGCAAGCTCTCAATGACCCCAATTTAGATTATCAAAAAGTATAACTAAATAATGAGTTTTCTCACATGAAGTTCCAGCTGGTCATGGTTCAAAATATGATAACAAAAGAATAAACTAAGGCAAACACATCACAGAGAAGCTTGGGGTTTTTTTTGCTGTTATAGGAAAATAAACTTGGAGTTTAGATAAGTCTTTATATAAGCGTAAGTAAGACTCTAGATAGGTCTTACTCAGCAAGAGGAACTTAAGGTTGTCGTTACAAGCTGGAAGCACTTTAATGTCAGTAAATGAAGAACAATGCAGCTTCAATCACTTATTTTAGAATGAGAAGGCACTCAATTGCCCCTGATTATTACATTATTTAATCTTTCCAGTGGCAAGGCTTAGAAGTGTCATTCAGAGTTTGATGCACATCTTTTGAGTCAAACCGTTGCACTTTGCTTAGGACTATACCGGTTGCATACAGCAAGAAAACTTATGGCTAATGTCCAAAAGAAGTCCCACCTTCCCCTAGAAACTGTAAGGAGCTAAAATTAAGGTCCAATATCAGTATTAGTGGAATTGATCATGGAAGAAACTGGCAATTTAATTATTGTAAGTAGAATATTATATGACACAGAGCTTTAAAACCATATCAAGTGTGGAGTGGAAGAAGACATGTGCCAGTAGAGACTAGAATCTGACTGGCTGAGTAACAGCTCTGCTGAGAATAACAAGACACTCAGATAGCAAAAAAAGAAATGAGAACCTATCAAAATTAACACTGTCAATGATGTGTGAAATGTAAAAAAACCAGTTTCCCTCAATAAGGCACACTTGTGTCCTTGTTACGCAAAGGCAAGACAGAGACCATTCTGATTAGTCTATCACAGAAACATGATGCCAGAGCCATAGAGGAATGCAGTTAGGAAACCAAGTTTCCATTTTTGTTTTAAATAGATGACATTTATGATTCAGCTGGCACATAACTGCAGGAAAGCAAGAGTAAATGCTTGCTTTGGACTGCACTTTGATTTGACGTTGTAGCTCCGGGATTCAACCAAACATCCCCTGGTTCTAAGTCTCTTACATTAAATGAGCTCAGAATTTGTTCCAAACTACCATGACATTCTGGGAGGAATGCAAGGAATCAGAGTAATCAAGATTTGTAATACTTTGCTAAACAACTCACCTCAACTTTTTATTATAAACCCAAAGTTTTATCTAGTAAGAATGTACCAGGAGCATCTTTGCCATCTAAAGCAGCGGTAGGGAGCACAAAATTTGGAAAGAGGAGTTAAAGAGGCAGGTTTTGAAAGAAAAATAAGGAACTCCCCTGTTTGCAACACTGTTTGGCAGCTGTATAGAAAGCCATCAGTAAGTGATGACTCTCTGTGCATATTAGTTCAACCCTTTGACACAGTTGCAAAATCACTACTTATGAGCCACCACATTGCACAGGAAGTCAACAAGATGAATTTCAGCATTCAGACTTCATCTGCTGTTAGGGCTTGGAGCAACTTATATCAACCATATAATACGGGCAACTTGGTATTAAAAAAAATCAACCAGCTTGTAAATTACTTCCACTTTACAGGAGTGATTTGTTATCTTTTTAAGAGGCACCTCTAATGGCTTAATACATTAATAATTTAAAACACTAAGAGACTACCTCTATGTGTGCTTTTTTTCACGTTCAAATGTTTGTCAATTGTAGAAATATTAATGGGTCAGACAGCAAATTATATACTACTATTAACAAACCTTGTTAATGTTCATTTCCCCCTCTTATCATAAAATGCCTGAAACAGAAAAGTGCCCTATAATGGTATGCTGTACATCTAGTGTAATGTAAGCTCCATCAGAATTTAATACTAAAAATGGCACCTTGTAATTTACATCAGCAGATAGTCAAATTTTCATGAGGATTATTATGTAGACATATTCACAAAGGGCTTTCATGGTGATTAAAGCTTTTACGGGCTGAGACAGAGGCTAACTTTGCTGTTAGAAGTTAACCTAAGACACTGCTGAGGGTCTTCTTTTGGCTTTTATAGCATCTGTAATTGGCTAAAACTTGGACTTTTGCTTAAAAAATGTGAAACAGCTGAAATCCCCTTTGTAATGCTAACAGCTGTTTTTAACACCACTAATTTGTGAAGTGGTTATTAACAATGGAGTTCTAATACAGTACTGAGTTGGAATTTGCCTTCATCACATAGCTGAGACACACAACAATGAAATCATTTGAAACTTTGTTCTTACACAGGTCCAGGCCATTTCCAGTGCCTGAAACACACAGTTCTATGCTTATTCAAGCAATCATAGAGAACAGCAGTTGTTGGATACACTGTTTTCTCACAAAAGGCTCTTCATTCTATGTTATTCTAATGAATATAGCGCATTTTCCCATCCATATCAATGTTTGCCCAAAAAGAAAACCTGTGCTGCAGAAAAGTGTCCAAACCATTTACTTTTCTATAACAATGAAATAAAGTTGCTTCCATTCCTGAAATCACTATCCTACTTTTATAAATAAAAATATTTGAAGTCACTTATAAAACATTTTATTATTGCTAAAGCCCAAAACCACGTGAGCCGGTTATTCCCCTTATCAATATAAACTGTGCAAAAGCTCTTAACATTCTTAACCTTTTTTTTTTTTAAATACTCACTGCCACCTTAGTATTTTCCTTCTGCATCAGATTACTTCATTATTTTCTTTTATGCTATAGAAATGAGATTACACCAATCTTTTGAACATGAATTTGCAAGGAACAATGCCATTTCAATCCTTATCCTTATCTAGCGCTTTAGATAAGAAACTGTCACCTTTATTAATTCATTGGTCCCAAAATACTTTATTTAATGTCTGCCTCAGTGCTGGGACCATGGCATTTTTTGCCCTCAGGGCTGACTGGCAGATCTGCCATGGAGCCAGGACATGCACACATTTCCCTGGTATTCACTTACAACTCCAGTCATGCCAAGGCCAGGATTCCTGCAGGCACACCTCTGGGTTGACAAACCATGTCAAAGTATCAGAATTTCTGTGGAGGATTCTGCTAGTGTAGGTCCACCCAACAGTTTCCAATACATGGGAAACCTAGCTTTGTGGGCTTTGGGAGAGCCCTGACATGCTCCAACATACAACTTGGGGGCTGGCTTGGAGCTTCCAAACTCCTGCCTGTAGGCCTGCATGTCCTCCAAAAATTCCTGTATCTGGCAAGGGGCTAGCCACAAACTCCTCAAGAGCCACAGACCTTGGGAAAGCCCAAACTGTCCTTCCTGACAAGCACTGACATGGAAGGGTCCTAATTTTAATCACATGAAGTGATCAAGGTATGCTTGTCTTACATGTTACTCTGATTCACCCCTCAGCAAGTACAATGCCCTTTCCTTGCCTGACTCCACTGAAAGAATCCTGTGAAGGTGGAGACATACAGAAAAGCTAGCAAAAAATCCCTAAAACCCATATGCAAGACAATTTGGAAAACTATGAAGTTATAATAATTTTGATTTTGTTCACTGGTGTCAGTGTTGATTCTCCAGAATTTGTCATCTGCTGCCCTCAGACTTTGTTTCCAAGATTGCTGTCTAACCAAAATACTGTGACTTTCCCGTTCTGCAGAAGAGTGAGAGCCAAATTCTCAGGAGTCTGGAACAGAACAATCCATGGCAACTGATGAAGCCACACTTGCTCACAGCCTGTCTGCATCTGTGGCACTCAGTTTCTGGGAAGCAATTTCTAAGAAACTCAGCTAGCTTTAGACTATACAACCCAGAGAGGACTGTCCATTATAAATTCTCACTGTGAAGGGCATTAGAAGAACTTTATATATAGCCTGATGTCCATGGGAATCTCGCTCTTAGGAGGACTACAGTATTCGGCTCATAAGAAGGAAATAAGCAGAGTAAAATTAAATCTGATTAAAAAAACCAAACCAAACCAAACCGAACCAAGCCAAACCAAATCAAACCAAAGCCTGTTTTATAAGGTCTTTGTTAAGGCTTTTCATACCACTTCAGAATTGGCTCCAGAAATGGCCAGTTAAAACAGGTTGCCTGGCTCACTCATCCCATTTGAAACATCTTTAATCCCTAATCAGTCCCTAAACTTAGAAAAACAATTCAGGTTTAGAATTTCCAAATGCATGTTTAGCCTTTATGATTCATTTAGAGTTAGAGAAGTAAAACCTTACAACCTTGCTAACACCCTGGAGCTTCACAATGAGCCCCACTTTGTGCATGTATTGCTTTTTATTGATCCTAATTTTCTCATCGCTTGCTTAGAAAATATGTTTCTTTGGAATGGTGTTAACAGAATCAGTAATAATTCTGATTAATTCTGCATAGATTAGTCATATCAAGGACTTCTTACTTAAATGTTAATTATAATTCAAGTCACTGTAGATTTGAGGATTAGAATAAAAACACTTGTTTTAATAGCACCTTATTTTCAATTATTTGCAATGGCTGCAAATAATTGCAAATAACTGCTAAATTATGAAGAGTCTGGCCCCAAATTATTTTCCACAGGAAACAGATGATGAATCTAAGGAATTTTTGTTGCTACTCTAAAAGGTAAAGAAATACTTTCAGATTACTGAAATTCAGATTACAGATTTTCTTGATTACTGAATACAGCAGAATATTGAACTCTCATTCAGCTGTTTTAAAAATTTGTGATTTGGATTGATTTATTCTTTTTTAACAATGAAAAATTAAACTATGTCATAAAACAGATGCTGTGAAATAAATCCTTAAAAGCTCAGTCTTCCACCTAGTAATATCTTTAGAGGAAACAACATCCTGTGTTTCAGTTACTTATGTTTTAGTCTTTCCAGGAAAGTACATGAGAGCTTTCATGATAGTTTCTGATGGATTAATAAGAATGCGCCAGTAAACATCCCTGACACATGCATACCATCCAATGTTGATGATGATTTAATTTTCTGGCCTTGATTCTCTAAATTAATTTTAGGAAATTACAGGTCTCCCCTATGCAAGTGATTACTTCCATAACATATGGAAACCAGATAGCCAGGAGTGGTTGAACAAAGCAAGATATGTAGCTTTGTATGTACATGCAGACATACATTTGTATATGTACTTCAACCCTGCTAAGTGAATAATGACAATTAATGGCACTGTTGTGTATTTTTTTTTTTAATTTTATGTTTTACCTACCCATGCATTGAGCAACTTCTGAAAACTAGCCCTTCAAATGTAGGTACTAAGTCCTACTTTTTTAGATCAGTTCCCTTTTTTCACACAGAACATGCATCCTTATAGTCTACTTTTCAGTATTTGACCTATACAACACTGTACATTTTCCTCTGCTCAGGCAGATGACCCACTCTTAAGAACACTGTATGTGAGCAGTGAAAGGTTAGAAATTAGTTCACACTTGTATGTTTCAAAATGTATCAGCTAAGGCAAATGCATATCAGGGAGAAACCTAAGTTCTATGAAGCAGGGTTTGAATCTGAATTCCTACAAGTTTTAGTTGCTGCAGTTGACATGCTTAGCCCATCTCTGTATCCAGGATTTGGAGATGCCTGTCACAAGGTCAGCTCATCCCTTCCAGCTCCTAGTTCAGGCTTAAAAGAGTTCTGAGTATGGTGACCTATAGGATAAAGATGAAGTGAAGCCTGGACAAGAACATCTGAGTCCTTGAATAAATTGAAAGAGACATATAGGCCCTGCAGGTTTCCTGGAAACAGTCACTAACAAGGAATGAAAACAAGAAGAATGGAAATATGGAAAAGGAAAAATGCGTTAGGAAAATGCACTCAGCCTTCCTAAGAAGTCCTGGAGAAAAAAAAAGGAGCTTAAAGAACTTTCCTATAGGCAGTGAATTGTGTTGACTCTGAAATTAAATGCTTGAAACTATTTCAGATTTCCTTTCATTTTACTACCAGATGACAAGAGCAACACCTAAACATGTGAGCTTAAACAGCAATCACTTGCTTTTCTAAGAGAGTTTAAATAGGACACTAACTTCTAAGCATCCAGCTTGAAAATTCTGTCTCACATTTTCTCTGTGAGTTTTCTTTTCAAGCAGAACTCACTAGATGAAAGAAGTATTGACACTTCTGGTGCTAAAAATGTAAGTTCTGTGGAGCAGCAAGTTTTTCAGTCTTTACACAGAATTAGGAAAGTCACTGGATCAGATCTTTGAATATGAACAGAAAAAAAAAAGACAAATACAGAACAGATGAAAATTAGAACTGCTTTCGCTGTCAAAAAAAAAAAAAATAAAGAAGAAGAAAAAAATTCAAATTCCTATATCTTTATCCAGGTTCTTCCAAAACCTTGCTCAGGCACAGTCCAAGGGAAGTCAATCCAAAGCAATTGTATAAAAAGATACAAGATGCTGCATACTGGCAAACCTATTGAAGCAGCCAGTTCCACTGGATTTGAAAACACAGAAAAATTTCCCTCCTGAAAGTAGAAGGGTGAGCAGCCTTTCTTTTCTCATGCCAAATCATTCAACAACAGTTCTCATGGACACAATGGAATAAAACGCACAAGCTTTGTTTAAGTATTTGTTTTAAAAACAGAAGGAGAAACGCCAGAAATGCTAAAGAAAAACAAGATCCTGTATAAAGTGCTGCTACTGAGGGGAAACGTGTGTTCTGTGAAGGCTTCCCACTACACTGATGAAACTGAGGACCATACTGCCCAAATGACAGAAAATGCAACACACAATGGAATTGAGAGATGTCTGACATTATAGTGAATAAGAGTATGCATGACTTCCATTACAGTAAGTGAGTGCTGCTTTGTATATATCGTTCTATGAAAGTTAAGAGATAAAACAGATAGATGAAGTTAGTGTTTCGTAGAAAGTATTCTGTGTCTGCTTGGCGTCAGTTGGGGGATATCAGAGTGATGAGTTAATATTCTGTGTTTAGGTGCCTTACTCACTTCCCAAATGACACGGTGGAACATTCAGGGGATCATTAAGTTTCCAGCCATTCCTAAACAGCAACAGGTGCTTGAGAAACATTTCTCCAGTATGTCACGGACAGCTTCATCACTGTCTTAGAAATAACTGACTGCACTTGTGTTTCCTCCATGGCACCAACTGACAATGAGGAGAGAACAAAAAAGAACAGGAAGAACTCCCAAAACATCCACATGTGCACAGTGAATAGGTCTAGAAAAATAAGTAATAAAAGACCGTGCTGCATACTCTGAATTCAGATATGATACTTCCATGTCCATCCAATGTTGCTGATCATTCAGACTCCAGTATCACATTCAACCAACCTCTAACAGGTTCCTGGGAACAGTGATTGATTAATTGAAATGGCATTATAAGGAGCTGAAACTTTCTCAGTGATTAGTACTTATTAATCCTTTAAGTAGTTTGTCTACACGTTCAAGCATACTGGCCTGGATATCTTAGGAAGTGTCTCAAACCATGAGAAGGAAGATGAGATGTAGCTGGTAAGATATGGTCCACTGCCTGGCATAGCATTTATGTTTTCACAGGATGGTTTAGCATTTTTAGAGCGCTATGTATGTGCACAGTTGCCTAAAACATTTAATAATACAATCTGACACTGTAGAGAGATTAATTCATAAGCAAGCAAATTTGTAGTTCAACTAGCAGATTTAAAGAAAAGGAGATTTACAGTTCCTTACAAAGTAGTAAAAAGGTAAATATTGAAGACTAGAATGACATTGAAGAGTTTCCTATGTGTAGAATATTCCTGTATCTTAAATATCTTTACATGGAAGTACTAGAAGATACTAAAGGAAATTCTTTCAAAATCAGGTGACACGGGGTCTTCTCTTGCCTCTTTCTTCTCATCTGTCTAGAAGATACCTGAACGTATCAGTCCATCAACATCCAACAATTCCAAAGCTATTTAGAACATAAAAGCTCTGTAAACATGATCTTCAGACAATGTTCATCCAAAATCATCTGTGTGATCTGAGTTACTCTATGTCAAATGGATATGAACTTTTGCTATTATTTATCTATTTAATTCCTAGAACATAAATTGTCCTAATTCCTTGAATACTTGGCCAGTGAAACACAGATTTAAGCTATATCCATTAATCTATAGGAATTAATGCATTTCGGCCATCTTGGACTAACATTTCAAACCTGCTTAGGAAATGTGTTTTACCAATAACTCAGGACAAAAGGCAGAAAACAAATAGAATGTGTTGATTTCTATGTCATCATAGCAAAAATTTAGTGAACAGTCTGTGATTCCAATTATATAAGATGGAAGAAAGATCAAAAAGTGTGCTGAGAACCGTAAAGCGTTTTTCCTTAATGGAAAATTTTGCAGAAGAGTTTTGAGTGTGCCTGTGCATGCCTGTGTAATGTAACAGAAACTGAAGAAAACAGTACTGCAGAAAACAAGAATAGTATAAAAATAATACCAGAAATACAAAAATATTTAGTTTTTCATACTGGGAAAGAGACTAATGGCCACTGCCTTGCACTGAACCCTGCCACTTTCTCCTACGTGTTCCTGCCAGCACTTTACTTGAGTTGCCAGATGTCCACCTCACAAAGTTTGGGAATAGCCTGCAAAATCCCTGCTGACAGCTACTGTGCTGGAGCGCAAATGCATGAGAACTCTGTAATCCATTAAAGTCTTAGAAAAAAGCTTCACTTATAAAACTTCTTACATGATGCAACAAGTTCCTAGATGTTGTAACGACACTGTGCAAGGTTTGTACTATATCTGCTGCATTATGCCATCACTGCATATCACTGTTAAGATAGAACAGCAAAGATATATTTTAAAGAGTTTTATGAAGTCCTGAAGTAAAGAGGCTCCAAAAGCCCTGAAAAAAATGTAACAAACAAGAAGCAATCAGGGAAAAAAAAAAAGAGTTACTGCTTTCAGCTTTGTGCGGTAACACCATGATAACACCAAGAGACTGCAAGTCCAAACAACTTGATTTCTTCCATGCTTAAATCTCTCATCCAGTCACTGTTCTCAAAGTAGCTTTCAATCAACATCAGTTCACTGGAAATTTGTTTTGCCATAAGATATCACTGAAGTTGTTCTTGGAAATTGATAGATGATTGGTGATACATCATCCTTCGCTAAAACAGAGGGCGAGAAAAGGTGCAAAACTACTGCTTTTTCTTTCCCAGTAACTGCCCGTATTCCTAATTCCAGCTATTCACTGGTTTCTGCTATGACTTCTCAGGCCACAGATGTAGTCTCTGAGTCAGAAAAATCTAGGCTTTTTTCAATAGACTCATTAATTAAAAAGAGTTTACAGATGCTTTGAAGCAAAACAGCACCTATTCTGCAAGTCTGATGTGACCAGATCTGTTTTTGCACTCTCCCATGCACATTCTGCTAGCTTGTTTGTCACCATCTAGGGTGTACCTAGTCACTTCAATGCAGAACTGCACTAGATGGAATTTCTTCACTGAACCACCACTAGTCTCCCTCTGGCCTAGATTTTTAATAGAAGCTAGCATTCTCCTAAAAGACTTAATATTTGACCATATTATTCCATTTTATTCTGCAGGCAACTGTACTGTTTTTCTGCTGTATCCACTGAATTCTGAAACAAATTTTCACTGGGCAAAACTCCCACATATCATCCATTTTTCACTTCATATCTTGCCTTTCAGGTGAATCTGAAAGCTGCCCTTCTGAGCCATTCTTACCACTAACAAGTAAAGCTTAACAGCAATAAGTTTCCCAGAGCAGAGACTCAGATTTAGGCTTTTTTATTTACTTGCTGATGATATGCATGGACATGCACGATCTGCATGAACACAGAATCCCCAAAGACCAGCTGTAACTCCAGCTGGTTTTGGCAAGTGCCCCCAGGATGCTGACACTGACCTCCTACTGAGCTACCTCTTAGATCACCATCAAAGTAAACAGAATAGGGACTGCTGTCAGAGGTCCTCATAAAAATAGTTTCATCACACAAAGGACAGTTCCTGCATGATCTTCACTAGTCAATATAGGGTTCATTCTCATGAAAAATGAACAGACTCCCTGGGAACTATATTTTCAGGTATTACAACACACAAACTTTAATATGCACATTTAATTCTTCCCATAATTCACCAGTAACACAGAAGGGACTTCATGCTTCAGTGCTGTGGCAATTCACAAGTCCCTTGAGAAATCCACCACAAATGTTACATTCCATGAGATAAATCCTGAATGCTACCAAAATGGACAAGAGTTTGGCCCCTTGTCACTGGAGGAATGATATAAACCGTCTCCTGAGGTATACACAGGCCCATGATGGAATGCAAAGAAAAAGTTTCAAAGAGATTTTGTTTTCTGAAAGAGCAGTCTTTGCTACAAAAGAGAAGCAACCACTCTAATCTGCATTCTAATAATTTATTCTGAGATATTTGATTCCACTCAGTTTGTGCAGCATTATACAGTTACTAGCTCAAACTGTGCGAGCATCTACAATTCCCAATGCAACCACTTATGCTAGAACTAGACCAACCACATGTATTTTGTATCAACTAACCTAAAGATCCTAGACAAACCGGAAGGCAGGGACTAAACCAGGTATTAGGTCAGGGATTGTAGCAAATACTGAGTAGAATCTTATTACAACATTTTGACTTGTCACTGCTGTGTAATGGAGCAGAGTATGTTTGTTGACAGAGCCAGCTCTCCACAGCCTGTGTATAATTAATGCAGTTCTTTGTTTGGAGGCTCAGTAAATTCAGTAGACTATTGCTACTGGAAAGCACACACCAAAGTGGAAACCAAGTAAAGCTTTAATAACAAGCTTCTATTAAAGTATGAAAACCCCTACCATATTAGATTATTTTTTAAAGCACTGGAATGAAACACTCCACATTTTAATGTATGATATACTGCTTGTCTACAGACACTTGGCTGATTTTCCATGTGAAATCATTTTGTGACAATCTAGAGAGAAGAGGATACAGCACAGGTACAGCAAGTCCATTTTAGCCACATTCTTGTAGTCTCCCCTCCCCAGTACAAGAGACTACGATTTATTTACCTTTATCCCAGGGAGTCCAGGAAGCCCAGGAAGACCTGGTTCACCCTATACAGGAAAATTACATAATATTACAGACATTATTCAATTATAATCACTATCCAGTGAACACCCCTATATATTCTGCAGCAAGATAAAAAAGCATAGATGACTGCTAGTCAGTTCAAGCAGGACTGATATTTTCAAAATGAGTGACTTAAATTTACAAATAGTAAAAGTCATGTTAAGAACTTAAATATCTCTGGGAACCTTGGATCTGAAGATGACGCCCAGGTTGAAAATCCACATCAGAAGAGCCAAAAATGAATTCACATTAGCCTTCACCAAAAGAGAATTAAAAAGCAGCAATGGTTCATTTTACATGCTGCCATTTCAGTTCCGTACTTTATGACAGATGTTTAATTCTGTTCCATTTTCAACTCTGAGCTAGATATTGTGCTGTGTAACTGTCTGGTTTAGCTACAGAGCAATTAAGAAGAGCTTGGTTTAAATTGTGCAGCTCAAGCAGGACTACCTAATTATAACTAGGTCACCATTTTTATGGAGCTATCATTTCAGTGCTTGCTGTTTATCTGTGAATATACATGGTGTCATGAAGGATAATGGGAATGTAATCTTCTACTGCTTCACCCAGAAGAACCTTGGTTGTTTAAAATTGCAATGAAAAGACATAGTACTGCATTTGCAAAGGTTATTTTGTAACAGGAATTGAAAATTGAATGTATTAATTTTGAAATTAAATGGATATTAGTCTAAGAAAAGAATGACAACATTCGCACAAATGGTCACTTTGAGATATCAGCTAAATGGAAAGACGTTGTCTGGGGAAATAAAGATGATGAACAGAAAAAAAAAAAGAAGCAATAACATACGAAGAAAACATTATTTTAAAGTCTGGAGATTTTACTTTAATACAGAGATGGATTCTAACCAGCAGCTTGGATCTGAATATTCCCTGAACTTTCTGGAAGCTGAGGTCTCAACTCTGAAACCAGCTTTTACCTTTAAAATGAGTTGAACTTTATGCCAGGTTTTGTACACTGCTGAGCATTATAGAAATCCAGATTCCAACTCTGTGGTTTGGGCTGATTCATCCAGATTGTGCTATTTAAGTATCTTGTATGTATAGGCACATACATACATTCATACACTAACATATATACATGCATACATACACAAACATGAACACATATATGCACAACATAGATATTTATCTGTACCTAGAGACACTTCTTCAAGGTATTAATATTAAATAGACTTGTAGTGCTAATAACAAAATTACATTCTGCCACAAACTGAAGAACACAATAAGGGGTCTGCAAATTGTTTTTCCAAATGGAGAGATTTTTAAATGTTATAGAAGGATCTGATAACAGCTTCTTTGCCCATTTTAGTTACTCCAGAATTTTAACTTTCACATTGCCTAAAAGCACAGGAAATATTCCAGTCTCAAAATATTAACTATAACATCAGATGAAAGAACAGAGTCTAGGTTACCATTTTCAACAGACACTAGTATTTTTGGGTATGTTGCCTAACTTTCTAAAGCAGAATATGGGTTGTCACTCTTGCAAAAGAATAATGCCTTACAAAGCCTCCATTGCACTCATTCCTGACAAAATGCTAGTTTCAAAACTCTACTTCTCTGTCTTGCAGTTTCTTACTTGAGTAGCCATACATATCACACTATTACTGTGACCTTTTCTCATCTACGTGTGGAAGTACTAAATTTCTCTTCTAGGAACAGCATTTGAATAATTATAATTGATAATCTATTGGTATTGCTGCAGTAGGTCACTGTTTAGTCTTGAGGCAGAGATAACTCCCATAGACCCACAAGTAATAAGCAGAAAGGAACCACCAAAGCCAGTTCAGAGTCACATTAATCTAAAACAATTAAAACAACCCTCAAAGATAACTTTAAAAAACATGAAACATGATGAAATTGCTAATACTAAATTCTTCTTGCAGAAGAATGCATAATATTTTATTTTATGGACCATTCTTGACACAAAAAATCTATTTACGATTTATGAGAAAATGATTTTTAAAGAAACCAAGGCTGTATACTATCTCCATCTAATAATGCTCACGTTGGCAGGGCAGGCTGTTCTGTCACCTCTGCAATACATATAGAACAACAGGCTTGTCAAGCCACTGAAATACTGTCACATTTCACGTAAATACTATTCAGGTGGGCAGCTCAATATTTATCTGTCCTTAGGAGATGGGTAAGGAATAACTGGAAGAAGAGGAAGAAGTTAAATATAAGGAAGGAAGGAAGATACTGGCAGGAAATTGGAATGGGACGACGGCAGGGGGGAAAACTATTGAGGAAACTTAGAGGGTAGAGGCATGTCTCCAGTTGAAAAAAGGGTTTCCCACAACCCTTGGTGGGTGAATGAGTACCTGCTAAGCAGGAGGCAGAACAGCAGACAAGGGGCACCTGACTGGAGGAGGCACTCTGAGTGCATTACTGTGGCTGCTGTTTGGGGCTGGGACCTGAATGTGGCACACTGAGAAGCTTGTGAGGTGAAGTGGAAAGAATACAGTAAGCCCCCTTTGGTGCGAATAACAAACTGAGACTATAGGACATCTGAACTGTGTACCTCTCACTTACCTGTTACCTAAATGAGATCAAACCTGAGTGCCTGGGGACTGAGATCCAGGAGCCTGCTGATAAATCACTGTTAGTTTTGCCTCCATGGCAGCCAGCTAATGAGGATATAATCTCAACAGGCTCCTAAGCGCATTTTCTTGTTTATTACTCAAGAAAAGCATACACTGCAGAATGCACACACTGAATGATTTTGTGGATTCAATAGTTTTAAACTACTTTGATTATCTTTCCTAATTAAAACTGCATTTTACTAAAGCACTGCATTTGCAACCATAATAACCTTTGTTTAATTTTATAATTAGTGACAATTATAATTTCTCAAAAAGACATAATATTTTATTTTATATTTGGTTTATTTTTGTATATATTTTGGGGTTTTGCTTAGTCACCAAAAGACCTCAAGTATTAGAAAACAGTTGTACTGCCACTCACTATATAGAATTCTAGCTCTTGGCTGTCTGGAATATCTGCTAGCTCAGCTGGCAGATGAGCTCTGCTCCACTCTGGCAGCAGTAGGTAATTTTCAATGTTATAAGAGGAAAGAACTGTGTCGAAGGCTTCTGACGAAAACCACTTTCTGCAAAACAAAAACCTGGTTCCCCCATTGTCTCATCTCCTTGCCCTTTCACCAGCTCTCCCAGCAGGACTTGCCTCCTACTCTCATGAACGGCAGCTGAAGGAACAGCATTCACTGTTTTTGATGTACTATAGATTCAAAGAGGAAATTCCCCAGCTTCAGAGGGCCTCATGCGGAGTCATTATAGCTCCTTCTGGAGCTCTACTTGCAAAAGCAGCCTCAGCTACAAAGCACCCAGGGGAATTTCTGCCCTTGGAAGGAAGCACAGAATGGCATTACCTGGTCTATATCCTTCCAAACACACTGTGTGCCTCTGACAGTTTGATTCCCCTTACAGGCATATGTGAAGAGGATTCTAGTCAATATTTATTTTCTTCCTAGTGAGATGTAATAATGCACCACAGTCTGAAGGTTAATATTCAGTCAAACATGCAGGGTTAACTTGTGATCACCCACATTCTTTGTTAGTCTTTCCAGTTGCAACTAGGTAAGCTTTCAACGAAAGTGTGCTGCAGTTAGAAGGGGAGGTGTGTTAGTCTAATATTGCTTTTCATTGTTATTAGTATAATCATTCCTGTACTTTTTAAAAAATACAAAACGATCACGCACCAAATGCTTGTAGGCCTTGCTCTGTTAAATTGTACTGCCTTGGTCTCATCCTAGTGCAGATAAGTACCAGCGGTAACATCTGTGTAACATCATTTATTCACAAATCCAAGAGAAGAAAATGAAAACTGAACATTTCCAACTAATACCTTTTGCCCAGGCCGTCCAGATTCACCAGGTTCACCCTAAAAGAGATGAAAGACATGAGATCTGACAAGATAAATCAAAAATAGAGCTAGGGAAAAGCATAACATTAATGGCACTTGAAATATCTGTGGCACTACAGAGTAACACAGAACAACCACCCCTCTTGTCCCTATTCAACTGCTTTAAAACCAAATTACCTTAATTCCTGCAGCAGAAGAACCAGGGTCACCCTGATAGAAAATCCACAAGGAATAATTATATATACAGTTTGCAATGAAAAAGATGTAAGAAAACATGCAAGAGTATAGGAAGATTATATAGCAAAATAACTATACAGCAAGATTACCCATTCTCTGTGCTGCTACATAGGAATTTACCCAATGAATTAAATCAGTATGGCTCAGAAAAGGAACAGTACTGTTTTTGAGAATATGCAGAGAGATTTTGTTTCACTCATCCAAACAGCATAACAGTTATCCTTAAAATTCACAACTACTAATGTAGGTTATATAATTGCAGATTTTGTATAAATGTGCTTCATAAAGCCAGAAGATGGGACATACTTCAACATCTCTAAATTGCTGATATGCATTAAAAATCTCTTACTGCCATTTACAAAGAATATGACCAATCTTTTTGACCTAATTCTACAGATGGCAAGTGTCAGGTCTCAACTGACAAAGCTTTTTGTGCTATTGAAGGTTCCCCTTGAAAAAAAAAAACTCAGTGACTTATGTGTTTATCCCCATCAGGACAAGTCATAGCTCCATTTCCTCAGCAGTTCAACATATTTAAACCTATAGTTTAATGCAGTAAAGCATTATACTTTACAGATGAGAGAGCTATAGCAATTTATGCATTCAGGAAAGGTCTCTCTTATGAGGAGACATCTAATATTCAGAAAGATTTGCTTGTATCTTACTGGGTTGACTGGATTGGATAGGCATTGATATGCACAATGGCAGAGGATCAGAGAGTGACCTGGCCAAGGAAGCTTTTAGCTCTGAGTTTTGTACAGCTGTCACAAGATCCTTGAAATTCTTGTATACTCATACTTGGCTGCATTTTTTTCTTAAATGGCACACCAAGCAGAAATGAAAAAAAAAAGATAATAAATTCGCTAGTCAAACCACAATCTGTTGAAGATGGCTAAAGTGCTTCTATTTGAAGAACTGTCTCATTATTTGTTATACAAAATAAATTTAGATTTTTCATTGAAAGTAACAGTGAAACTGCAGGAAAATGTTTTATGAATGCCACAGTTTTCAAGTTGGTTTGGGTATAGGGTCTTCTTAGTCTCATAAAATTAAATGGTACCAGTTAACATGCTCACTGCTCTTTTGAGGAATAGGAGTAGATTTCCTCTGCACAGTTACTGCAGCTTGCCCTTGTGTGAAGAAAACACACAAGTCAGTATTCTGAAGAATCATGTCTAGAAATCTGAGCTGCCTCATTTTCATAGACATACATGACTGATACTGCTGATATCACTTACAAATGTGTAGAAAACCCCAAGGCGTTTTTATAACTGTAAAGTGGCAAAGCAACTGGTAAGAGATATTCATGAGTTAAACATTTTGAAAGGTAACGGTGGATATGGGGAAGGTAGGACAAAAAGTATCCACCTACCTGCAAGAATGAAAATTAATACGGGATTAAAGAAAAAATTATTGTACAGCATGTTTTCAATTCAGCATGTTTTTAATTCTTTGATGAGTCAGACAGTTTGGAAATGAAGAAACTTTAACAAGGGAACATGCACAGGGAAGGAAGATGCTTGGTAGTTTCTAGGGATCAAGGCTACAGTGGAAGAGTAGAAGCAAGAGCTCAAGTCTGGCATTAGAAGTAGGACAATTCAGCTGAAATAGTTTCTTTTTAAGTCACAGGTCAAGACGTAGGCACCCAAGTTTGTGTTTCTGAAAACCACTAGGTACAACAGCTCAGAAAATAAAGCTACATTAATTGTACAAAGAGGAATCCATTCCTAAATCAAACCTGAAACTTGTCACTTTGTACCTTTCTCTCACCATATAAGCAAAAATTTACTATTTATCTCACAGAAACATTATTTAGCTTTTAAATAAATGTTTTTAACTTTTGTGAACTACAAATTAAATTCCCTAAGCATATGTGTAGTATTATGATCAAGTGGAATGGTCTCTGCATTTATTTACATAAAATTAATGACTTGTTTACTGAACAGGAAGGGTTTGTACATGTATGTGGTTGAACACCTGAGAACTGAATGGATACTAGCCTTATCTCATTTCTGAATACATGCAGCAGCTCTCTTAAAAACGGTCTTTAAAAACTAAGCCTTAATAAGTCTTACATTTCTCCCACAAGTATTCAGCTGGAAAAAACTACATCTGGTAGTGAAATTCTGTAACGTAACACATGCCCTAAACATTTTAGAGCTACCCAAATAAAGACACAGGTTTTGTAGCATGGAAAAAATATAACTGAAGGTATGTATAAGCATAATGCATCAATAAAGCTGTCTGTGAAATTTGCTGGAACTCAATTTCATCTGCTGCTTTTAAGAAAACAGACAGTTTTTTATGTTAAGTTCCTGCCCAATAGAAAGCACCCAGTGGAAAACAGAAAGAATGCTATTGAGCTTCTTTAAACCCCTTATTATAGTAGGGTTTATAGTCAGGATAAGTTTAACTGCCTCCTCAGGATGACTGTGACATCAGTAGAGAAAGTGCAGACACAATATAGTAAAAAATAAAAATTAAAAAAATATATAGAAAAAGAATCAAGGCTACTTTGTGAACACGTCAAATGCCTGCAATAGTCATTCTGATTTCCTTTAACACTTGCATGACTAGTGATTGCTAGGCAAATTCATGCTGGAATTGTACGTAATGATCATACAGCAAAGTCTTTCCCTTACGCAGGAAATAATATACTCCTTGTTAACTAGTACAAATGTAATGACACCAAGTTTAATGCTCACTCCTAAATTATCTGTCAAAAGACACCCTCCTAAGCTCACTTACAAATGCTGTTTGCAGAACTCCCTATCAGCAGCTTTAAGGTGTAACTCTCCTATAAGATCTGGGCCTTTTTCTCTGGGTGGCAGATTTTCTTGCAATCAGGAAAATGGAGGAGAAATAATGAAGGGCAACTAAGTCATAGTTCTGCTGTCTCGTAAAAATTCATGCAGTGGATTCTAGCCTGTTCTGGTTAACCGACAATGCACTCCACACAACCAGCATTGTTTCCCACGTCACCTCTGAAACTTATATGAAACCTGGAAGAGACAGGAGATTTCTGCATTATGAAGTTCAACAAGTTTATTGAAATTTCTTCAGATACCGCAATATAAGAAGTCTCCTGATGACCTATACTTTCTACAAATTCACTGCCAAAGTGCTGAAAGCTCACACAGAAATATTTAAAACATTATACATGGGAGAAAAGATTTCCCACTGAAAGAAGAGAACTTCTTCTTTCCTTAAACAAGATCTCAAGCAAGGATATGTGTGCAATGTGGACTAAAGCACAGTATTAACATCCTAGCAGATGCAAGATTGCTCTCACAGTTGATAAAGTAGAAAAGGAACAAGTAAAGCTGCACTAGGCTTCCAAGACAGATTATAAACTTCCCATTTACTTGTTGCAGGATCATCTTTCTGAACAACAATCTCATACTTGCTAAAAGATTACATTCTTGAATGATACAAAAGTGGATCTAGATGATGTTACCACCATATATTGTGTAGGTAACTAATAAGGTTTTTAAGACTTTCGTCTGGGCTAATAAGCATGACTGCAGATAAAGTATTATTTAAATGAACTTTGGGGATCAAATAACTTGACTATTCTTAAATCTAATGTCTATTTTTAATTGCTGATTTTAGAATATGCCCCATAAAATCCTTACATTCTTGAAAGCATAGCTTTACTGTATCCAGATGATAGAACCTGAGAGATTCGCGTGCATTCCTTGCCAGCTTGATAAACCTATCATAAATTTCTCCTTGCACTGAACTGTGAGTTGGTTAAGCAATTACCTACACAGGGGCACAAGAAGAAATCTTTATTCTTCTGCCCAAGTGTAGTCCCTGAACAGGGTACTTTTAAAAGCATATGACCTCCAAAGTGATGGTCAGAAGATATCATTATGACTCACCCTTCTTCCTGTGCAACACAGGCTTTGCTCTGCTAAAGACTATCACTTGTGTTAAAGAAAGTACATGCGAAAACTCAAGTTCTTTTTTTTTCTTTCGATGATATGGCGTAAGTCACACATAAATTCAAGTAAAATAAATTGGACAATGTCTTTAGTGAGTTCTACAGCATATTGGTACTTTGCAACAATGAACTAACAAGGTATTAGGTGAGGTTATTGCTGATGTCATCTGGCAAAAAGATTTAGAAAGCCGTTTTTATTTCCAACTCTGAATTGTTCAGCTGGCAATTTGAAGGGCGGTTACTTGCTGCTGTATAAAGTTGAGAATTTTATGCTTAATTGGACAGAACAGTGACATTTTTCCTGCTCTTCATAAAAAATGAACAGTTACATCACTCAGAATCTTTTAAAAAAACCTTTAAAATATGTTTTTCTTTTGATTAAATTATTGCTTTCATTAGCTGCCTGTTCTGTAAGCATGCCTAAAGAACACATTATCTTTACTACTATGTAGCGTACCTTTTCTCCTGTGTCACCTTTCTGCCCATTTTCTCCAGCATCACCCTGTAATTACAACATATATTATATTTTAGTGATTTTATGTAAGCACACAGCATGCAGAGGAGGCTCAGCATTCCAATATGATTAGCAACCTAATTTTGTTAATCAGGTAATCAATCTCTCTATGACTTGGTCAGGAAGCATGGTTTATATAGCTGCTGTGTCTTATACAGTCTTCACTATAGCTGTAATCCCTTTCACAGGTCCTCAAAAAACCCACAAACTATCAAATAACTACATATATTGTCAGTTTAGTCTACAGACTTCCCCAGTTCACTGTGGTTTAGCACTGAAGGAATGAATTCATGGTGATTCAGCATTTTAAATTACCAGTACATTTGGTTTTTTTCAAGAGAGACATTCACCTAAATGCATCAAATCAAACTCAGGCAACAGTTCCATGATTTCAATACCTTTTATTAGGATTCTCAAGTAATTTATGGCATATACTCTCTGAGTCTGAAGCTGTAAAATGATAGAAAGGTTTGGGTTGGAAAGGACCTTAAAGACCATCTAGTCCCAACCCCTCTGCCATAGGCAGGGACACCTTTCACTAGCCCAGTGGAACACTGCCAGGGATGGGGAACCCATAACTTCCTTGGGCAGCTTGTTCCAGTGTCTCACCAGACTCACATCAAAGAATTCTTTCCTAATGTCTAATCTAAATCTACCCTCCTTCATCTTAAAGCTATTTCCCCTTTCTCCTGTCACTACATGCCTTTTCAAAAGGTCCCTCTACAGATTTCCTGTATGACCCCTTTAGTTACTGGAAGGCTGCTGTATGATCTCCCCAGAGCCTTCTCTTCTGCAGGCTGAACAATCCTAACTCTCTCAGCCTCTCTTCATAAAGGAGGTGTTCCAGCTCTCTGATCACCTTCATGGCCCTCCTCTGGACTTGCTCCAACAGGTCCTTCATGAATGATTCAAAACTGAAAAAACTTCACTGAATGCCACTCCAAGGAGTAAGCAAAATTATCATTATCTCTACATAAATACTATGCATTGTTTATTGTTAAAAAAGGTGATGCTCGGCTAAAGTTTTTTAATGGCTGAGTAGACATTTTCTACTTTAAAAACAGCTTTGTAAAGAAACATTTCCAAAGATTTACCATTGGAAACAACTTCCATGTACAGTCATATAAACCTACAATACGTCCAGACTACATTAAAGAGTCTTTACTACATATGACTATAGGCCAAAAATTTCTGTGGGACTTAAGGTTCATGTAAAGTGTGAGAATTATTTAAAATGCCAAAAATATTGATAAATGTTGAGTCTAAGCAAGCAAAAGCAGGTGTAGCAGGTCTTGGTCAGATAATCAGTAACAGTATTCAAAAAACAATATTTATTCAGTATTCGTCATATTGCTCTGAAAACCTTAATGTAAAATTCCATTCAGAAGACTTATAATAGAGACCATTTTCTATGTCACTGATACAATGGGAATTAGCTAACAATCCAGCAGTGCCTTAATGAAGGGCTTGATAAAACATGGGAACACAAAACAATAATTGTTAGGGATGCCATCCCAGTTTCATTCAACATGATAAAGCATACTGAGGGTATTTAGAATTACATTTTTAAAACAAGACAAAAGAAGATTATGGAAAAATATCATTATTTTCAGTAGCAGAAATTCAATATATGTTGAAATTTGTAGTTATTTCTTTTGCATCTGAAAATAAATAATTACTGAAGTTCTTAAACAAATATAATTTTAACTAAAGTAATGATTTCATGAAAAGAGATTCCCAGTTACATACATCTACATGTGGGATACACACTTTCAAGGTCCCCTTGGATTATTTTTGTGATGGGCTTTTCAAAATGTGAAATGAATTGCCTTTTCAAAGCATGTTTCCAACTGCTATACATGGGTAAATATTTCATAGACTCACAGAATGGTTTTGGTTGGAAAGGACCTTAGAGATCGTCTCATTCCAGCCCCACTGCCACAGGCAAGGACACCTTCCACTAGACCAGGTTGCACGAAGTCCTGTCTAATCTGACCTCAACCACTTTCATTTCTCAAAGCAAATTGCACCAGCATACAAGCAACTTAATTTTTAAAAATGTGTCTCACTGTATTTGCAGAAGATGAGTCTGTGTACAGATTCCTATGCAAAATAAGGCTTAGGCCATTTCTCAGACTGCCTTTGTTCAGCTGCAGAAGCCTGACTGTCAGTGTGCACTTTCACATGGGTGCTCCTACTGGCCACTTTCCCTGGAAAAGTATAATTAAACCCAAGTCTTGCTGTGTGGAGCTTGTTCCACTCCCTTGTCTTCTCTTGGTATGACTGTGGATGTCAGATCAGTGACTCCTTGCTAACTCACTTCAAGTCACAGCACCGTTAGTGTTCGAATGGTGCTGCTGGTACCTGTCTTGACAGTCTATAGCCTAAGACTGTTGGTGCAGTTTCCCTTCCTCTTACTTAAACTGATGCATGCAAGAATGGAGAACCTCACTTTCAGTACGCGGCGAACTTGTTACCTGTATATCTTTCAGAGTCTATATAGTTATCACTCTGTTACCTAATTGTTTTTACTCTGCACAGGTGACAGAGCATTAACATCAAGTTATAAGAAATGTGTGGATCTCTCATTTATTAAACAGGCTCATCTTTTTCTGAGGCTAATCATAATTAAGATTAATTTCACAGTTACTCAACTATGCAGTCTCTAGCGCAAGACCACTGCTCTCTGTGGCTTATCCCACTGCAGTAACTTTCATTAGTAGGTGTTATTTGACACTCATAAAGGCTGCACAATGCTGCTCAAGTTCTAGGCAGTAGCTATATTTATTTCTTCTTAAACTCAGAATCAGTGCACTGGTGATTTTCCAAACAGTTCTACAAGACAGAACTACAACAAAGAAAGTGGAACATCTCTCACCTTTTCTCCTCTTTCTCCAGGGTCACCCTGATGAAAATAATTGAGGCAAAGAAGTCACAAGTTACTACCATAAGCAAAAATCAGTGTTGATATTATGATCATTAGATTGTCAGTTACTAATGATTTATCTCTACTGACGACATTGTCTCCAATTACAAAAGCCAACAGGAAAATCTTCAATGAACAATGACATACTGTAATTCAATAGAACTCAACAGACAAAATGTCTTCAACATAATGTTGAAAGCTTAATGATTTGCATGCAGACTATTTTTCCCCCCATTTTGTCCTAGATTAAACCCTAACAGTCATATGTCTTTGTGAAATGGCTTGCCAGGACCTAGGTGACTCCTACGCTTGGTTCACCTTGTTTTGGGAATGAGCAAAGGAAAAATCCAAAGGCCAAATATGAGGAGAAAGCCTTATGATTCAGTAAATGGCTTAGAAAGCTCTTTGGAAAAGACAAAATGCCTTAAATGTCTTGAACTAGTTCATAATTTATACAGACCAAAGAACCTTTGGTGTTCCTCACATTCTCTATAATAAAAGGATGGATTATAGCAATTATTTTTCAAAATTATAACTTTCTCAATGGCAAATGTACTTTTGCACACCAGCCTGACCCTGACAACTCATCTCTGCGTTACTGGCTCGTCTTTGCCCCTTTTGATGACTAGCAGTTGCTACGCAACTCAAAGGCTACAGCTGTGAATACGAATTAAGCATTAACTGCCATAATTTGGCTCCTGTATAAAAAGTAGGGAAAGGTCATGCTCCTAAATGGCTTGTTTTTAAGCCAGTCAGTAAATGTAAAGAGCCTGCCGTGTGTGTCTGTCAGCAGCAGCGTGATCCACAGAATCAGCTGAGGAGCACATGTGCACCAAAGACATATACTTGTAGGTGACAGGATTAGAATTTAGCATTACCCATTCCAAGAGGACCACAGATCCTACCATCTCAGACATGTTGAGCTTTCTTTTAAATGAAGTTATCATAAGCTTTATGTTCTATTTCACTTTTCAATATTAAAACAGCAGAAAAAAATATTTAACAATAAAAAAAGTGCAGAGACATTCTGATGTAACAATACAGGCCAAGGCATGCTTCTAATGAGTCTTGTTGCTAACTTCCATAATAGCAGGATCAGATCTCAAGACTTAACCCTGACATTCATCAAAGAATTGACCACAGCAGTTCTTGAAAAGAAGCCTGAAACACATTGTAAGGAGCATAAACAAAGCCTTTCTAAAAAGGTCCCCAAATTCCCAAACACTCGCAGGCATATTGCATTCATTTGGCAGAGGACGCATGTGCGTCAGTGCCACTGACTGGAATTCTATATGCACAGTACAGCAGAAGAATATGCTTCTTTATGGTGGAATGTGCAAAGCCTCTTACAGCAGTGATCACTGGAGGGAAGAGATCATGAAAAGCCAGTCAGAATATAAACCCAATCTGGAAAGCATGACTGCCATCTATACATGTACTCACATTCTGTGTGATTCTGTGTTTTAATCCATTTTCAATACCAACCTTAAGCCCTGTTGCTCCCTTCTCTCCTGCTATGCCAGGCAAACCAGGTTCACCCTAAAGGCGAAAAATAAACGATGGGGCTAAGACAGACATAATCGAGTATATTAACAGCATTTTCCCTATTGTCTGATATTGGGTAGGTAACGATAAAATTTAAAAAGTGAACATGTACTCCACAGTTGGGCACTAAAATGCCTCAATTCACCAGATAGGGCGGATCAACTCTAATTAACTCCTCTATAATAAGAAATTATTCTGCCGAAATACTCAGTGCGAATACACAGATGTCAAACTAAACAGAAAACAGAACCGTGACTTTTAATTCTGAAAAGCTAATTAACCTTTACAGTATAGTCTTCCAAGCAAAACTGCCAATGCTTTCCTCTTCTCTACAACTTAGAAATACTGCAAGAAAGGCTTATCTGAAATGACTTTGACATTTGTGCTTCTGGTTTCATACGGAGGCGGATAATGAAGAAAAATGAGAAGGATCCACTGCAAAAATGGAAGAGTTTAGAACAGACAACTTTTACTTTTTAAAATATACCTTACTTGACCATTTTTTCATATTCTTATACCACTGGCTGAAAAGTAAATTTAAAAGATTTAAAAATTTTCAGCATTACACCAATATTCCAGATTTTGGTGATGTTTAATGGATAGAACATATACTTTTCCACAGTTTAGGGAGTCATACAGAAGTTTCATGAATCAGTCCAAACCTAACAATTATTTACAAAAATCTTCCCCCCCCTCCAAATTTAAAAACAAACAAACAGGAAAAAAAGCCATACCCATACCCTTAAAGACCTTTTCTAGCATCTATTTCTTGGAGTTTTGGAAGAGAACACAGACATTATTGATTTTGGGTAAAATGATAAAGCAATGGGTAGACTTGATTGTAAAACTAGGGGTGATGGCTAATTATGTAAAACTTTCTGCAGAAGTGTGTCTTGGTTTCACAAGAAATATCTAGCTTCTTTGGTAACCCTCATGTACACAACTGCATTGCACTTCTAGGGTTGAAAAGCATGTTAAAATAACATCAAAAAAAAAAAAGATTTTAAAAAGCCTGCAACTAAGTTCTTGTATAAGCCTTTTGCTATGTAGATGTAAAAAAAAAAATGTGCAAAAATTAAAGAAAATAGCTAACATAGTAATCAAATTAGAAACAGCAATTTATATCAGAAACTCAGTGGACAATTTTCATACAGTATACAAACTTAGTAGACTTGATAAACCTACCCTCTACTCAGACGCTAAGGGGGAATTACTATAAAAGCCTGTTCCAAATGCAGCAACATAGATTTTCCAATCTTCCGCAAAAGCCTTCCATTAAGAAAGGACTTTTTCTTATTTCCATGTCATACTTTAATCATAGTTGTATAAACACCGATTCTCCATTAAACCTGGTTCCATTCTATCTCTAAATTAGGTAAAAGGATTATCAATTACATTTTAATTTCAAACTATAAAACAAAAACTTCAAGGTTCTAGCAAAACTCTAGTGAGGTGTTTTACAAGCCAGAGAAAAAGTGTTAAGTACCATTAAGCTCAGAAGGAATTAAACAACATTTAAGTCAGCCCTTTTTCAAGGCTCCTTTCCACTACATTAGCTCTAAGGCTGACAGAGTAGCACAGGCATTTGATACATCAGCGATCAGGATTTGAAGCTGTTGGAAATTAGGAGTATGTGTCCTAAAGAATTGACCAGAAAGGCACTTGAAAAAAACTGCCAGCTGACAAAATGAAGCAGAAGGGACCAATGAATATGCACTGGTTTCTCCTCATCCCCACACCCCAAACAAGTTTGTTTCTGTCCCCTTTATCTTAAAACAGCTGCTGCCAGCTGACACTTTCAGGGGCTTAATTCTCTAATCAAAGGGTTGTAGTCCCAAGCTTGCACTTTCCTCCCAGGTTTACACATCACTGCTATGAATGCAAAGAGCTACCACTGTGACAATAAAACCAAAAGAATTATCCTGTTTTCTTTGGAAAAAAGTGAAAACTTCAGGCTGTCACCTAGTCATAGTAAATCCCTATTCACACCAACAGTTTAACTGCTGACATACATGCAACTTTACTATGGCCAGTGCTACTTCTGACTCTGAAAGTACCAGTCAGAAGCATTAGCACAGTAGAAATTAGCTCTGGGAATGGGAAAGATTGAAGGCAAAAATAGAAATACAGCACCAGAAATGACCTTGTGGCTTTATGATTTTGAAGTGATTATCTTTTTGTTTTTAATGGACAGAAGAACAGCAGCTAAAATAATGTTCTTTCATACCTGTTATATTCCTTTCCCTATTTTAGAATCCTATTTTCTTGTCCATACAAGGAATCAGGAAGTAATAAGGTGAAATAAAAATGTACAGCACATAAGCTACTTTATACCCTATCCCCGGTGAACATTCCCAGGGCACAGCAAAACAAACTTTATTACAGGGAGTCTCCCTCTTTCACACCATGTGTCTTGTAGACATGGCAGTCTGGCTCTATATATAGATATCCTAACAATTTCATTAAAGCCTCACATAAGAATACAACCAAGCAAAAAAACCCCAAACCCCCAAAAACCTCAAAACCCCAACACCGCCACCCCAAAACCAAACCCAAAAAAGGCAAAGCCTTGACAGATCTCCCACTGGTCAGGAAATTCCCAAAGTATTTATGAAGCAAAACAGCAGGTTTTTGAAGGAGAATAGATAGTTAGCTCTTCCCCTGCTATACACTAAAATACTGTTGTTTTAGGAATATTCATCCCAAAAGATTATTTTGATTTTTGGCATGAAAATAATTTAAAATATTTCTGTTAAGAAGTACAATTACTTTCCTTCCATTTAGTTATTTTATTTATTTATTAACTAAAGCATATATTAAAACTGGAGTGCAAAATGCCGTATGAGTATGCATCAGCCCCACATGCTTAATCTCATGTTTGGAGATGAACAAAAGCTATAGCTGCCCCTTAAGATGCTAAAGACTGTTACGCTGCTGTTCTAGGAGTGATACAAGCAAAGGAAAACTAGACATTCAACAATGTCATCCAATGCAATACTTTCAATCAGACTGCTATTCAACTTGGTAAAATAACAGAAGTTTTAAAACTCGATCTTAATCTCATATGTTTTTTACATTCACCAGGCCACGGGTAATGTCTTTCCTGACTCAGTATTGCAGCCTGTCTGTTTTAGCACTGACAGCAGGGGTGTTAGGCTGCAGAAACAATTGTCTTTTGCGCATCATCTACCTTTCAAATCGAGACAGCTTTGGTTTTGTTTTTTCAGGTTTTTTTTCTTTCACAGAATGACAGAATGGTTGAGATTGGAAGTCACCCCTGGAGATTATCTGGTTCAACTCTCTCTGCTCAAGCAAGGTCACATAGACCTGCATGCCCTGGACCATGTCCAGATGGCTTCTTTTAAATAGCTCCTGGAAGAGACTCTACAGACACTCTAGGCAACCTGCGCCAGTACTCAGTCAGCTCTACAGTAAAAAAAAAAAGGTTTTCTTGCTGTTTAGAGGGAACCTCCTGTGTTTCAGTTTGTTCCCATTGCCTCTGGTCCTGTCACTGGGCACCACTGAAAAGCACTTGGCCCAGCATCTTTGCACTTTCCATTCAGGTGTTTGTTCACAATGACAAGATTCTGCCTGAGCCTAACTCCCTCATCATTCTCAGCCCTTTCTTATAGGAGAGATGCTTCAGTCCCTTACTCATCTTTAAGGCCCTTTGTTGGACTCTCTCCAGTATATCCATGTCTCTCTAGTACTGAGGAACTCACAGCTGGACACAGAGCTCCATGAATGACCTCATGAATGGTCTTTTTTTGTTTTCCCATTTAAAGAGTAACCTTATCTATAATGCATCTGATTTTAGCTCATAGCTTGCCATTCTGCAGTCATAAACTCCTGAGAAATTATCACTCAGGGAGAAAGGGACTGGAAACCCTAAGCAAAACATGATCAAAACCATTTGTGCCTGTGTAGTCTCAGAAATGTTTGTATTTTTCTTCCAGTTAGTATCAATTTCAAGGGCAAAAAAATGCCAACATGTCAAGAATACACTCAACTCACCCATTCAATTCAGGAGTTTTAGATAATTCAAATAATAACCGGGAGGATATTCCTTTGGATAGCACCCCAGAACACCTTAGTTCAAGTCCTAGCACTCTAGAGCCTATATAAACTGTTTAACTGTGTTAACATTGTTGTACTCTCTCTTTCTTTCTTCTATTTGGGCAAAGAACATCCGTCAGCGCCCTACCCAATAATAGCTGTAATTTTCTCAGATACTCTAGTGGAAGGGACAGTATTAATGTTTACATTGAAATGAATCTGAATTTGATGAGTGCTCAGATGTGTAGGGCACTGCTTGGGCTTTGCTGCTAATATGAGAAAAATCTGTCAATACAAACTCATAAGACCTACTTCAGAACATGTCTGAAAATGTAGCACCCACTAGAGTCCACATCAAAGGAGTCAAGGCAGTTGAAAGCATGCTTGTCCTTACTGGAGTGCTCTGAGCCCTGATGGCATATACCTTTATATCCAGAATTAATCAGCTAAAAATAACATGGCTGGAGGCCCCAGCTTTTCTTGTTTGTAACATGGAAACAGCCTGGAGGCTGCTGATCTGAAATAGGTTTGGTTTTGGTGGAGTGCATAATGCTGTCTACACCAGCTGTTTGATATCCACCTCACCCTCAGAAGAAAGACTGTCAGTATTGCTGTATTTTTCAGTCAGTAGAATGTAATCAATTTTAAGGATAAGGAAATACATGAGGCCCTCAAACCTAATCCAGTCTAATTTTACTCTAAAATACATAAATGAGGATAGAAGGGAAAAAAGTGGTTTCTCAGACATGTTACTGTGATTTCCATTTCAAACCACGGTTGAATTACCTCCCTTCAATTTGCTTTTCACCCCCTCAAAAGTAACTTAGAATTGTTTGTTTAAGGACTGGAAATCTCTCCTGGACCACTCACCAGATGAAATTAAGTGGAAAGGCTCTTCAACAAGATTCAGCTGGCCTGCAAACCTGTCTTAGAATTTGTGAACTATATTTAATGATGTTTCCTTCCTTGATACTTTATTTGAAAAAATGTTAGTACGCATACGCCCGTCCTCATTTCTCTAAAGAAATAAGATAATACTACTTTCAAAACGTCTTTGCTACATAGTACAGTACACGCTAGTCAGGAAATACATGTACATTAGAGTAATAAAAAGCATGAAGAAAGCAATAAGAAATATGCATACCCAGATTCCTGGGTAAGTCTTATCAATAAGTCTAATGATAAGAAGGGAAATTCTGAGGTTTATCAAATTGATATTGTCAAACTTCTGAAACAATTTGAAATGAAGGGATCTATCCCCACAATGCATTCTCAATGCACCCTTACACATACACACACACAAGATATCAAGCACTATGGAAGAAAAAGCATTTCATGGAAGTATACAGTGAGGTGTTTATGCACTCCAGACAAGCTCCTATTTAAAACAAAGAGAATTAGATGCACAGACTCCAGAAACTGGGTTCCTTCTGGCCAAATGCAATCCTTACTTAGGAAACTCCCCTTTCCTCCTTGTGCTGTTGCTGCAGTCATTGGAAGTCCTTATCAAATCAATATCACTTAAGAAATAACAGGATGTGTGTTCTACACTTGCACAGTTAACTTTCCAAGAACCCCTTTGTGGCCATTTCGACGTGATTAACGTAGGGATCTGATATCCCTAGATCACTGCAACGTCATATCTCTATGTAGATATAATCCTTTTTCATACAGTTTGAGTGCCTGAAGACCTCTTGCCAGGGATCAAGAAAAAGGTTATTTCCTGTAGCACTTTGCTAGGAAGCAACCTGCCACAGGTGGATTGCACAACAGTCTGCAAAGGAAAGGGAGTGCTCAAAAGGACTCTCCTTGCCATCTCAGAAGGTTTCTATCCACCCCAGGACAACACTCTTTCTAACTGCAGGTATTATTAGGCCTCTCCTTTCCAGTTACTGTTCTCAACAGGAAAAGCAGAGTGTGGCTATAGTTTCCAAAATGTAGGAACAAACTCAGACTGTAATGCCCTCACAGGATTACCTGTAATGTTTCATTAGATTTAGCCTAAAAGAAAAAAAGTGTGAAGTTTTCATGGCAGTGATTTTGCTACTACTCTTAATACAAGAAAAATCTGCTAGTTCACAGTTCTGCAAAAACATATGGGTTGTGTAAATTTACACTTACTCTAATATCTAAAGATTGTCTAAGAGAAGTGGTTCATATGTTAAGGGATTAGAAAATTGTTCTAAATGCACTCAGAATTTATGATCTCATTCCCAGACCCATTGGTCAGAGCTGTCAATCGTCTCCATAATCCACTATTTCAATTAAAGAAGAGGTAAAGGGAAAGGAAAAAGAAAATTACAGAGACATGTGTGAGATGGGGATGATCTATTATTCAACTGCTTAAGGAGAGATCAAATCTAACTCACTGCTGACATTCATCAGCAGAAAAATATTTCATTGTCCAGATGAGGAAAGCATTCACACACACTTAATTTTAAGCATGTGCTTAACACTCACTGCCTTTTAAATTAAGAAAAAATATTAACTTGGAACTTAATGCACTGCTCATACTGCTTTTTGACAGAGTAAGCTCACTGATTAAAAGGCTACCAAGACAGTAAGGCTCTTGTAAAGCCTTTTAACTACATAACTTCTAAAAAGGGGATGACTTGCATCACACATTCAAGTCAAATTCAACTATTTTGCAGATCAACATGAATCTGTATGAGTAAAGCCAGAAGTGCCAGCAGCCAGCTCTTAGTACAGACCAAATCTTAAAATTACTGCTCTGGTCTTCATTCGACAATATCTTCTGTGTCACACTACACTAAGAATCTGGTTTTTTCATATAAATTAGAAGAAAAGACCTTTTGGTAACACGGGAGTCCTAGGCTGCACTGCACTTTCTAACTTTAGATACATACTGCTTCAGTTTAACTTTATTTCTACCACTATTTCCAAGCTAGCAGAATTTGTTAGCTATTTATTAAAAGATAGCAACATTCATTTTTCGTCAGCTTAGTATTAGATGAAAGCAGCACATTTTCTGCACATAAGGAAGTTGTTGCTAGCCAATATCAACCAACAACTGTGAAGTTAAACAAAAGAATGTGACCATATTTCATTTTTATCTGTATATTTTTCCTAGTATCTATATTTTAGTTTAGTAATTAATATGTTTTTTTCTTACAGGTCAAAAGTGAAATAGTCCAGCTACATTAAAAATACACTGACATCTTTATTAACATGGTAATAATTTAAGAATATCTTAAAAACTTTAGATCCTGTAAATATTGAACTTAAATAAACATGAAACAATGAATTGAAAATGTTAGGACCTGTTTTAAAAGCACAATTTTCTTAGTTTAAAAGGCAGTGAGTGTTAACTATGTGCTTAGAATTAAGTGTGTGTGTGAATGCTTTGATAAACAGCACTTAAAGATGTTTGCGTTTTCACTTAATTAAAGGCAACAGCATATTTATTTTCTTCCCCATGAGACACAACTTCAGGTAAGTCTATGTGGTGTCCTAAAAACAGACATACAACAGCCTTGCTAGTAGAGCTTTAAAATTTCTACATCCCCAAGAACAACACTTTAATAATCAGATAATTTTTGTACATTTGACACATTTGACTCATGAACATCCATTTTTTGTGTTGATCTGAGTGAAGATTTCTGGCTAGAGTTTGGGTGATGACACTATTAAAAGCAAAGTTCTTGGATAAAATGTGAATCATCAGTTCTGCTCTATTAAACATGGTTTGTAGCTTCACCCTGTCCAGTCTTCCTGCAGGTCCAGAGGAAATTATGCTACAAAATGTGTCTTCACTGGCTTTTCACTCATGCTTTGGTCACAAAAATTATTTGAATTATGTAGAACAACAGCATCCGTGTTGGCAACTATTGTCTATCATTTTGTTGCAATTGCATGTGGCTATAAAACATGAAGGAAAATAACTTTCGGTCTTAATGTAATTTTTTTTTATATAATATTTTCTTATAATCACTTGTATGCTATATATAGCTAATTCTATTTTTTTGTTTTGTCATTCCACAGTAGTCACAATACTCTGAATATTTTAAAAAATAGATTCCTAGCACTGTCACTATCACTAAAGTGAAAAAAATTATTACTACATAATTTCTTACAGCCATTGTCAAAACGCAGGTCTAATACTGTATATTACACCATTAGAAACAACATGTCCTTTTTGTTAGGAAAGAGAAATTAAAAATTATTTGAAACATCTTAGCTCATTTATTCCTAGGGCTTTTGGGGAGGGAGACAGAAGAAGAGATTTTATAGTGTGAACCTTACACACTACCACCTGTTGCTGCTTCAACACTGTAAACAACTGCGTTTAAAATAGCATACATTTTCCTTTTGGCATTCCCTGCTAGTGCTTTTCAAATTCACTAGGAATGATAGTCCTTGTGAGAACAGATGAATAATACTGTTTACTTTCAGGGAGTGATATTATTTAAACATCACCATCCAGATTTGCCAACAAACCTTAGCAATGCCTTGAAACAGCCCTGCTGCTTTACTGCAACCCCTCCTTATGGAGGGCTGTTTTGAACTGTGGGTTAACTTGGTGTTGGCACTAAAAGATGACACTGACATACCTGAGTTGACATTTCATCCCAGTTGCATTCAAGAATATTTCTGCTTGATTTATTTCTCTGCATTTTCATCCCCAACTTCAATTTACATCATTCTCCACATATGTTTCACTGTCTTTATTCTCTATTTGCTGGTTGTATTAACAGCGTATTAGCACTGTATAAATACCCAATATCAAAGTAAGTGTTTGCATCATGGGACTGAGTTAAAAAATTTAAAAAAAAAAAAAAATCAGCAGAAAAAACTAAGTTGGTAAACATACAATCTAAAGTTGCACACCAGTAATGCACATTTCTCCCAGGAACCTATCAGTCATCATCAAATCCGGGCATCAGACTTTCAGCTCAGTTAATTACATTTGCTGTCTGCTTAACTAGAAAAAATTACTTCAGAGCACAAATCAGATTGTAGAGTCTTTTCTATTAAGCCAATTTGAAACCACAGGTCTGGATGTAAGGTTGCATATTGCTCATGCGAACAAGCCCTAAGTATCTTTAATCAACTACATAAATAACTGCAGTGCTGACAAAGTCAGCGAACTCACCACTTGTCCATCTCTCCCTGGAACACCAGGCACTCCAACAGAACCCTGGTGGGAAACAGATGCCAGCGTTTAGCAAATTAAACAGGTCATGAAACTTTTCATCTCTTAATACAGTGCTTGGAAATAATGGTGAATGCTTGCTTATTGTAACTGCAATAAATGATTCCAAAACTAATATTTATCCAAGCTGAGCTGTCTTTTAATTTGAGATCTTATACCAATTATACATGTTCTCATGCTGCACATTTTAGCAACTGTTTCACTTTATGGCCTCTTTCAGAAACAAGCTTCAAGATATGTAACCTCGTAGATGCTTCACAAGAAATGTAAGAATTAAAATGCAATTCTATTTAATGCTTTTGATAAATTTTGAGACTGATCCTACACAAACAAACATATCACCTGAACAAAATTATTCATGCTTCAAGAGGGGTGCTTCAAGCTCAATAACTGGTAGCTCCAATCTATCTTAAGGCTTTTAAGAGATGACCTGCAACCATTCAGCCTGACAGTGCAAATTACAGATACCCTTTTAAATTACATCAGTATTATTGCAATAAAAATTTAAAAGCCAACACAGGCTAAACACAAGGAGCAAAGAGGAAAGCAAAATATTAATACTGACTTGTAATGTCAGAGGGATCTTTTCACAAAGCAATCACACTATAAGTTTCTGTATGATGGAAAATTATTCTGAAGGAACTTGTGTGACTTGTTACGGATGCTTGTTACGGATGTTCAGTGAAAACCTGAGGCATGAAGGAAGCAAGAACACTATGTGTGCTTATCCAACACTATCCTCTTTTTGTATAATAATGGTGTTGCTCAGCAAGGAAACTGAGAGCATTATTTTTCATTTATAAACAACTTAATAGGATACAAAAGTATGATAGCCATATTTGAAAGGCTGGTGCCCTAAAAAGAGGCCATGGGACTGGGAAAAGCAGAGACTATCAAAAGTGAAGCATGCAGTTTCATGGGACCCTTAAGGCAAATAAGCACCCTGTGAATCCCTTTATGCCCTGCTTTATTTTTTTTTTTTATTTTATCCAAAAAAAACCCAGTGTGTGACATTTCCTCATCTATTGATATTGGTTGGAGGTTTCACTAGAAGTGGATTAGTCAAAGGGCACCAACACAGAAGAATGTACCCAGAATGGATGCACATGTTTGCCAATGAATAGAGCTGAGAAATCCTGAGAAAAAAGAAAAAGAAGCAACTCATGAGGGTCTTGAAAAAACTCCAACATTTGAATGCCCAAGGGGCTGCAGCTCATAACAGAGCTATAAATCAGTAAGAAATAATACTGTGGTATCCCACTGCATCTCCATGACCTAGAATGCTCTCCCCTGACTGCCAAAGATTCCATTTTAGTATTCGTGTTGCCTCTTTTTGCTGGATGCATGGTCATGACTACCAAGGGTTCCTAGTGAACATTTCCACATCTTTCTATAACTTTTCCAGAAAACTAGAAGACAAAGCTCAGAACATCAGCCTCAGTAAACTATCATATTTATAACAGTTCCTGCTCTCAGTGGCAGTCTTTTACAGCTGTTGATTTTTCTTGTGAGACATAGGATGTTAGGGAGTGTAAATAAAGCTGATTCTACCATGCCAAGTTATCAGATATTCAAAAGCTAATCAGCACATGAGTTTTGCTGATGCTGTACATGTAAAATATCCTCCTCCTTGAATCTGAGGGCATAATTTTAAATGGCAACTTAGACATCAGTACAGCTTTAAAATGCCGCATTCCTGCACTGTGAAATATGAAAGGTAGTCCTCTCCTTCAGCCTGCAAGTTCTGTACAGTCCACAGCTGACAAATTTCCACGAATATATATGTTTTCCATGAATTTGCATGCTTTGGGATTACACTTTTACATATCAATGAGGTTTTCTTTCTTTTGTTCAAAAAGTTCCATTTGAACAGACGCAAACAAATCTTCACCTTAAAGAACATTATCTTAGAAGAAGAAAGACAGAGGTGGAATCCTTCTCGTATATGTTAATACTACTTAATCATTTCCTCTTTCATTTTTTCTTTATACAATTCAAGTCTGTTCCATTAAATATCTTCCATACAATTTTTTAATCTTTTGAAATCAACTAGAAAATTACTTGGCTTGGTGGTGTGTGGGCGAGATGCTAGAAAAGTGCCACTTACTAGCTGTTATTGCTGATACATCTAGGACTACTTTAATGGTGTAATTCCATAAATCCTAAACACACTACATCAGACAGAGGCAGTCAGCTTTAATGAGTGCAAATAATGCTGAAAGCATTCCCAGGAAGTCAGGTCTTGGGTTACTGAAGGAACCGGAAGATACTGTCAGACCACCTGAACACCGTCAACCAAGCCCCATTTATCAGCAACACCTATGTCTTTTGTATCTGGTGGTCAATTCTTTAGTCATATGGCACTGATCTACTTGAGTAAGGACATGCATTTAATAAGAAACTCTATCTCCCCACTTTTCACAACATTTTAACATTGGTTTCCTAGTCATACCAGTGCACAAATAAGAAAATTATAGCAACCTTTTCCCCTGAAAGTTAAGCAGACTGATTGAAAACAGTCAGTTCTGCATTGCTTGGACTTCCTATGATGGGCGAAATGAGAAATCTGGTGTCTCACATTATATGGCTGCATTTTGCAAAAACAAACTTCAGAGCCTAAACTAACTGATTCAGTGCAGCGTACAGTAGCTAATTCCATTCACATTTTCTGCTTGCAATTTGGCACCAGTAGCAATAATCACTTTTACAGTATTGTTGTTTATACTATACCTTTTGTCCTGGAGGCCCCTGAGGTCCCTGCAAAGGGAAAATAATTCAATTAACATCATAACTCTAGCCAATTTAAACTGAAATGACCAATTAAAACTGTCTTATTGTGTAAGCATTCTGATACTGGACTGAAACCGGCTGATGTTTTATACATCAAGGAAAAGTAAAACTTTATGCTCAAAATGCACAATGGATCTTTTCTCTTTTGGAACTGATCAACTACTAACTGTAAGACTCAAATTTTCCCCTTCAAACCTTTTCTTTTCCAACCCATCTGTTTCTTCTAGTACTGACAATTCTGTCAGCTTTAAGGTGACAGTGGTTTTTCTGATACCAGCTAACAGCCAGTTGTGTGTCCACAGTAATAAATCTGTTCAGTAACATAAAAACAAGGTTTATGCAAACACGTATTATGAAGATAGAAAGAAGCATAAACCTAATAGTCTTCTCACTTTCTAGGTATCAGCATGCACTATTATTTTTTACCCAACACGTGATCTGCGCCATCATTTGCAAGCTAAGAGAAAAATCATTAACTATTAACTTCAGAAATCATGAAGGATGCACTTGGGAAGTAAAGAATCACCATTTTGTCCCCATGACCTGGGAAGGCAGGAAGAGATATCTCAATTCAGGAAAGCTTAACTGCTTAATGTCATACAAGCACCAATGTCTCATTGATATTAACAGGACCCATTTCTCATTTGACTTCTCTGAAGTACCCAGGTTGTTTGTGGCCATAGTGGAGAGGAGAGGCAGGAAGGAAATAGATTAGCCAACCATATCTTTGACATTTTGACAGTATTTTTTGGTAAGAGCCAGACCGTGTCCACAACAGTTCTTACACACTCTTCCTCATGTTCCTACTACAGATGCTGGTGCTATATAAAGCAAGGCGAATTCTGAGTCCATGAAGGTGCAAAACAAAAACCAAAACCTGGAGAATCCAAACCTTTCTGATGTGTGAAAGAATAAAAGAACAAGTGATATCAGAACTGCAATTATTCAAAAAACAAAAGTATTTCTGCTTCAAAATTCAGGGCCAATTTTATTCTTAATGTAGTTTGAAATTAGGCAGAATCCTGCCCTGTTGGTAGATGCATGGCTTGTTGGAGCATTGCTCTGATAGAAGTTTAAACTGCTAAAATGGAAAAGCTCCAGTGGTCGTAATTCTGGGTCCCGGATCTACTGATGTGGCAGAAAATCCTGCCTTTTTGAATGTAGATTCTTACATTAGTTGTGTATCAAATCTTGCAGCAACATAGATGAGTGCTGCTTCTTGAAAATTTACTAGTGATGATCAGAACAACAAGTAGAGTAAACATTTTCCTCTTTGAACTGGAGAAAAATGTCCCCAGCTCACTGCATTTTCAAAAACATGCTGCTTAAATCAGGTCACCTTTTCAGTAAGTACCTGAAATCTAACCCTAAGATTTGCTGGAGGCTGAGAACACCAGTAACACTGAAATGAAGAACAACCTATTTCTTAAGCACTGCTTGCAAACGGTCTCCAAGAAAACTGATGAAATGGCTTAAAACTGAGATACACAAATCAAAAGGATGCTGGTAAGTAAGAGTGGCCTGCTGGGTAAGGAACCACGGATAAAATGACATGCTCCACTGTCCTGGGTTCAGCAGTAGCAGTCATTTTTCTCCTTCTTAGTAGCTGGTGCAGTGCTGTGTTTTTGACTTTC